>CAKNXH010001969.1:67018-80759 GCA_932178445.1 Andricus quercusramuli
TATATATATAAATGTGTGTGTGTATCATAAATATTTTCCTTGCCTGAAATCAAAAGTTATACAATTTATACATACTCTTGTGCATTTTTCAATTATGATTTATTGAAATGCCTGCTTGGAATAAAAGCACTAATCGATTGGCGAATTTCCACATGTTATCAGTATTTTTACTGAAAAGCGTTTCAATAAATTTTGGAAAAATACTTACAAAAATGATAAAAGCAGACTGGAAATAACATTTGTGCATTTGAACCATAACTACAATACCGTTATGATAATGTATGTATTCACAGGTTATATTATTATATGAGTTTTTAGAAGACTGCATGAAAAATATTAAAAAGATTATAAAAAATTATTTTGAAATACTTTTTTCAACAAATTTCCGCTGAAAGTAAATGATTTTTGAATATAAGTCATTCTTTGGAAGTCAAAGAAAATAAACCTTTATTTAAAAAATATATGTGTTATAAAGTTTTTTCTTGACTGAAACAGAAAATTGTACAATAATTGTTTTTAATTCCAATTTTGAATTGCGCGCGAACTGCGGCCAACCAGTGCGCGGCCCTAACGCAAGCGCAGTAGCAAAAGGTGCCGACATTGGCATCACTGCGAGAATGATGACCAATAAACAATTGAAGCTTTCAGCGTGGATGAGCGCACGTACGTGAATTAAATTGACAGGAAACAATGGAAGATCAACACCAGATAACTTCACTTCGTTGAGTGCTGAGGGGGAAAAAAATTGACCAAATGTATGAGACAAAACTTTATTTCGGTAATATCTTCGTAATGAATAATAATTATTATAGTTTTATTATTTCTGTTCCTGAAAAATAAAAAAAATATTTTTCAAGTACATTCATATAGAAAAAATTAGTTTTTATGGAGATATTAGCAAAATACGGCAAAAATGAACCGAATCCTATGCATTTGGTCCATTGTTTTCTCCTCAGCACTTGACGAAGTGAAGTTAGCTGGTGGTTGAAATGAAAATACCTAATTACTAACAAGAATCAAACGAAGATCACAAAGTTAGAAGGCACACTTTGTAAAGATAATTAATAACCAGAAACAAATACAAATCGCAAGAGGCACTTCGATTCGTATGTAATAGCACGTGGAAGAGAATCATGAACAAGAAAAAATGAATTATGCAGCATAGAAGGGCGCATGAACGAAAATAAAGCAGATGAAACGAATGAATTTTTCACAGTGAGATAGAACATGAACAAAAATGACAAAAAAGAACTTATTAAGATCAAACAGTGGAATGGATGTTCTCCATAAACATATTACAATGTAATAAATGGAGTTATATTATTATATAAAAAACCGCATGTGTGCTGGCTATGATATACACTGGAAATCCCATTTAAGTGCGGTTTCGGGTATGGTCCTGAATGGCTTGTTGGATTTGGATGCATGCTAACAGCTGGCGCAACTAACGTGCTGAGGGTACTGCCCACTCTGTGTCTACGCTGCTGTTTCTCACGCATGGCTGAGCACTGCCTCTCTTTCGATCCCGCGGTCCCTGCATCGCAAAATGCCGAGGAATGAAATTCTAGGAACAACTGAAGTAGGAGCTATTTTAATGAGATTTCCAGTTTATTTTTATAAACACGCCGATTATAATGAAGCTCCCCCATTTGTGAGAGGCAAGGGTACTCACAATAATAAAGCACTCTGGTGAACTCTGGAAACCAATTTGGATAGGCCAACTGCAGACCTTTATGAAGGAAATATTATTTATGATGTATTTAATTCCATCCGGTACAACATTAATTTTTTTTTATTTTTAATTTTGTTCATAAAAAGTTATCGAGCCGTTTTCAACAAAAACACTTTTTTTATTTTTCTTTCACCCGCCATAAATTACAAAAATGCATTTTTAGGGTTATTCATTTATTTCAGGTTTTTTTTTTTGTTTTCTTTGAAAAACAAAACATAAAATCGGAAGAATACGTTTCGCCTAAATTCCTCTAAAAGACAAATTTTGTCCTCGAGAGATTCTGCGACTTCATGTGTAGAACCTGCCTGATTTGGAATGGATTCGCTCTAAATATTATAATATTAATTACGATTAATTAATATTCTTTTGTTTTGTTCAACTTTGCTCTCAATTCTCGAATCTTTTCGCAATTTAAAGCAAGGAATGCCTTTTTCATCAGAAATATTAATTCGAAATAATTCCTAATATCTTCATGCATGTGCGCTCCAACGGTAACCAGTCGGCTTGCCTAGATGCAAAGCATGCAGAGCGAAAAGATCCCGGAGTTGTGAGCAGTGGTTGAAACGTTTCAAATTTCATACTCGGCCAATACATTTTTTCAACCTACACAAAATTTAAAATATATTTTCATTTTTTTACTTACGTTCTATCAGCCCCTTCAATTCCTCATTCATTTTTAGCATCCTGGATTCGATCCTATGAAATTTTGTCTGTAAACTTGGAGTGGACATAGCATTTTCAGTCGCTATTTCATATATAAGAAATTTTTTTTTTCTTCTCTTTTTGTACGTTAAAAAGAAACAAAAACTCTTCTCTGGTTAGAAAAACAATTGATCGGAAAATTCAGCTCTTCGGAACTTCATCCGGATTCAGTTTCCGAGCGTCAATAAACTTAGGAATGATCTTCTGAAGAAAGAGTTTTCATTTGTAGACCTTAGTTATCAGGGATATTGACAATATTTATGTGTTTGAAGTTCAGAACTGTTCTGAACGTTCAGCAGAACGATATGGAAGAACATCAATTCCATAAATTAGCCTGGCGGAGTTGATCCTAACATCACATTTCCCGCGCGGGTTCTATTCTGTTTCCCTCCTCAATATTCGAAATACTTATTCCAGAATTTCGGTGATTTATTTCATTTGAGAGAGGAATATTAATCAGGTATCCAGTAAGAGCTTGTCTCGTGACCAGCAGATTATCTTGATTAAAATAATTGATTGCTCCACTGACAATCGAATAAGCCCACATTGAAACAAAAATGCTAAAATCTTGGCTCGAAAGACTTACATTTATTGGGTTATGTGGCTTCGGTATATCGTTTGGTACGCATACAGTACATTCATTTGCAGTTTCAGAAAATTGTACTGGACTACTTGAGCGACTTTCAATAACCAGCAACATCAATTTATCAAGTTCAATGGCACTTGACGATGTACAGAATCTAAATAGAATATGTTGTTTGTAAAATCGATGAGGCATCATTCACATATTACGTAACGCGGTTTTCTTTTGTTCAAATAAAGATAAGAATGAAATTGGTGTGATATTAAGGACACATCTATATAAATAAAAGAAAAGCGCGTTACGTAATACTTGAACGGTCCCTGATCAGTGATGTACCATTTAAAATGCTTGTACGAGCCAAATAGGATATTGAAATAAATAATAGTCAATGAAATAATTACTGAAGCCATCAGTCACTACAACTGCTTGCCTCAACCGCGTTGCGAAAAGTGTCAAAGGAAATTGCATTTAAACCAATACTTTTTTTTCTGAAGCATTAGTAAGAAAAATAGATTCATAACTTCATCTTTAATATCTTGTGATGAAATGAGGGTTTGAAAAGACGTTGAATCAAGTAAAAATGGCCGAACTGTTAATGTAAGTTTAAGAAATTTTTCCGAATATTCAAGAAATTCCGATAGTAGAAATTGAACAGCTTCAGAATTTCTAGCAACAAGGGAAGCACGGATCCCGCACGATTCCTTATTCATTGAGTAAATAGAATTTTTTTCAACATCATCTACATTTCCTTCTAAAACAGGCTCGTCAACAGCCAACCATCAGAAGTTAGATTTGATATATTAGACTTCTTAATGTGCTTAGATATGTTGAAGGAAACGTCTTTTTCACTTTGGTTTGCTCAATTTTCTTTCCCAAGATTCTTTATTCTTTTCATCAGGTTCTTCCATATCATTCTTCTTTTTTGCTTTCTTATCTCTTTTCTTGAAAGCTTCTTTCTTTCTTTTCAGACCATGCTTCTCTGTTCTCAACGAGAGAATATATTCCTCATCATCTTCATCAGAAGAGCTCTTTCTATCATTGTCAACTTGCTTTATCATCAGCGGAGAGATTTTCTTCTATTAACTTGTTGTCTCGCTGTTATTCTGGGTTATTCTCATTGGCGAAGGCGAACGTCAGTCAAGGACTTCAATTTCTGAATAACTTTCGGGACTGGTTCATTTATCTTTTCTGGAAAAAAGTACTTTTTCGTGATCTTAAAATTGTTCTCTACCATTCCGTTTATATTACGAAGAATCTCAAATCTTTTAGTCATAGCTGAGACCACAGAGAATAATACGGACTGATATAGTTAACAAAATAATGTCAAGATTGGGCACAGTAGTTGTTATTCTTATTTCTGGTGATGTCCACCTTAGATTCTCTAGCCATTATTTTGTCATAATCCAATAATTTGTCATAAAGTCCAATAATTTCATACAATCTGCATCATCATTGATGCTGTTTTTAATATCATCTGTCTTTTTTTCTTCAAGAAATTGTTCGATTTGGATAGGAAATTCTTGTGATTCTTTGAATGTTTTAATTTCCTTCAAACTGTCATTAAATCTGTTCTCTCGTACTGAAATCGAAAGATGATTACCATTTGACGAAATATGTTTAAAGGGTCGTTCATATCGTAGCTGTGTATTAACATTGCCATCGACTTCCCCGCTACACGACTTTCCTGTTCTGCGGTAAAAACTATTTTCCCTTTTCTAACACAACCTTTTTGGTGTGACTACCACATATGTGAAATGCCGTAAATGAAAGTTTTTCGTTGTTCAGTTTCTCTTGCCTAATAACGTTCAGCTAGTTTAAATAAGCTGTTGTGGACATTTCCTTCAAAGCTCTTTTCCCAGCTTGTATTGTTGCTATTTCGAAATCAGTTTCAATCTTAGGAACTATTGGTATTTTCATCTACTTTTTACAACATGAGTAGTCCCATCTTGCAAGGATAATCAATTTCTTAATCTTTGGCAATTGCCTCTCGATCCTCTCCTGTTACGTGTCGACGATGGACTTCATATACTTTGTGACAAATAATATCGGAAGTAGTAGCAACAGTCATTTATTTTGTCATGGGGACACAAATGAATTCATACATTTGTTAACTGCGTAAAAAGATGCAGCATTCTGTTTTAGAAGAATTTGAACTACATGTTTTTTTATTACTAAAATGCAACAGCGAAATACATTAGAAAGGTGTTTATCAAACTTGTACGTCTACCCAGGTGCTAAAGTCTGTTCACCGGTTCAGAATTTTCCCCAAAACAAAAAAGGAAGAACGATTCTCTCGGTTCCGTTCAGTTTATTGGAAATAACTTTTTCATTAAATAGGTTATCTTCATTTGCATTGAGAACCTCAATCAACTTTTTATATTCTTTCCTAATGTTGGATCTTCACGAGATTTATCTATAACTTGTTCATTTTCACCCATGAGGTAATAATCATGAACTGATTTAAAGAGCCCTCGTCCAATTCTATATTTGACATTGTCAGGCATCTCTTTGGAAATTAATGATGATGATACGATGGATTCTTCACCAGATTTATCTGCAAATTTTTTAGTTTCTTTCATTATATCATCATAACCTGCTTCATCCATGAATACATCATAAATCTTGTTTTCTTTTTCATCTTCACAAGATTTATCTATAACTTGTTCACTTTCATCTATGACGTCTTAATCATAACCTGATTCAAAGAGAGTCGTTGAAGTCTATATTTGTCATCGCCAGGCATCGCTTTGGAATTAAGTGATGACGATACGTTCGAATCTTCACAAGATTCATCTGCGAATTTGTCAGTTTCATCCATCACATCATCATAACCTGCTTTATCCATGAACACATAAAAAATCCTGTTTTCTTTTTCATCTTCCTGTATGTCCTCTTCGTTCTTTCAATTCTTTCCTAGATTTTTCATATTCTGAGTGAATCGCACCTAAATTTTTAAAAAAGTTGGTGCTCCGTTGATTAGTTCCATCTTTAGTTTCCCACTCATATTCGGAACATTTCCAGAACGCGTCGGAACATCTTCGACTGTTTGAATACTTTTCTTTCCTGGAGTATTTTGAAATCATTATTCCAAAAACATGTATCCTGAGCAATTATTTCCTAATAATCTGCTTAACAAAAAAAACTCAAATAAATTCACAATATGTGCATCAGTAAAATATCATGAGGCTTACAACCGCTGCTGATAGTGGAAGTGGATGTGAAAATGCACGGATTTTAATTATACGAACTTTTCAACTTCTAAGACGAAAGAACATCTTTTTGGTTAGGTTTTGTCGCTCAATGTGAAATTCAAACGTGAAATAAAACAATTGAAATGAAAGAACACATCTGCAGATAATTTCACACCAATGACATGCAAAATCATCATTTCTGAGATTAAATACTTTTAGAAAATAAACATTCCTTTAAAATAGGCTGACCATATGCCAAAGTGTGAAAACCGGGACGTTTCTCATCTCAAACCGGGACATTCCCGGAAATTCCCCAACCCTCGCTCCACCAACGTAAACCGCGCGTTAACATAGCAGCAGGACTCAGGTTTGATGCACAAGGGTCGGCGGAAGAAAAATAATTTGTTGAAACGTCAAGTTATTTGTTATAAAGTAATATTTGCAACAAATAGCCAGTATGATGGAAGAGGTTTTTGTGAAGTATATTTATGCATCGAAATAGCTCGTGCAGAGCAGCGAGGTGAAATTTGATCATGGAAAAGTGGTATTCGATATAATTCAGGGTGTCTAGCGGACCGGGAAACCGGGAGAAACCGGGAAAAACCCTGGAATTTTATTGGACCGTGAAAAAACCGGGAAAACCCCGGGAATTTTGCTTATGACCGGGAATTTTTTGTAGTTGATCGAAAAATCGACTTTTTTCTACTTTATTTTCTTTTTATTCCATTTCCACTTTATTTACAGTCGCAAGGTTCCTTCTTATGCTTATCCTAAGTACCTATTTATGTAATTTTTGACATTTTCATCCGAATGAGAAGGTAAAATTTGTCTTAGTCGGGTTTCATCAAATCTCCACGTTTTAAGACCCACTAAGTCAGAAAAAAACGATTTTTACGAAGGTAAAATCTGTCTGTAAATCTGTCTGTAGTCTGTCTGCAGTCTGCACACACTTTTTTAAGACCTAAAAGAAAAAGACAATTTCGTCAGTCAGCTACTTTGGATCAAAATTCAAAAAGTTATAGCATTTTCAAACTTTTTGAAACCATTTTTTTAAGAGTTTAAAATTCTATGTACCTACAAGATTATCATAACAATTTGGTTGAGCATTTGGTTGAGGAGTATAGAAAAAAGTTCCCAGATACCAAAAAAGCAACATTATGTCGCCACACAGTGATAGACAATATAGATTAAGATTATATAAGAAAAAAGCGAACAAATTGAATTTGTGGAAACAAAGAAGGATCTGTTAAATAATAAAGGTAAAATTTAGATGCGAAAATTCATTATTATACAACCTTGATTATTAGATGAATATAAAGAATAATTTATTGTTTCAACTATTTTAAAATATTTGAAAATAAATGTATGTCACTGAACGATAATAAACTGCCAGTTCAAATAATTTTTGGAAGAAACATTTTTTAGACAAATGGAATTTGTGTACATAAATATTCAAAAATTAACTAATCAATGTTGTTAAATGTTCCACTAGATCAACAATAATGATTTTAATGAAGAAAACAAATTTGAAAAACAAATTATTAACACAATTTCCAATTGTTTAAAGAATCGAAAATTAATCAATTATTGTTCATAAATATTCCACTGGACCAATAGAAATAATTTTGAGGAAAAAAGTGAATTTTCGAGAAAAAAAAATTTAAACATATTCCATTTGTTTAAATATTTAAAAATTAGTAAATCAATGTTAATAAATATTTCAGTAGACCTATAGTAATAACTTTTGGGAAAAAACAAATTTTCGAAAAAAAATTTAAACAAATTACATTTGTTTAGAAAATTGAAAATTAATTCAGCGGTGTTGAAAAATATTTCACTGGACCAATATGAATATTTTTAGGTGAAAAACGGGTCAGAATACAGTGCCCAAAAGGTCTTTTTATGGAGAATTGATATTTTTAATTTTAAGGGTAGTTACCAGGGACACTTGGGGGTGTGTTAGGGGTGTAAAATTCATATGTCCGATAAACGAAATTCTTAGCTGGATAATTCTCCACAAGCCTCTATACTTTCCTGTCATATTGTTTCAAACCCTAAAAAATTATTTCAAAAACTGTAAAAAGTGATTTTCCCCATGCATTTTACATGGGAAACTTCAAGTCAAACCCGGAAGCAGCTAAAATAAAAAACAAACAAAAATCAGGGATTTTCTTCTTTCGGATTTGGAACAAAATGGGGGATCGATGACCTCTAGCATGAAAAAAAAAATGTCCATGCATTTTTGAGCCACCCTAATGCACACTGACGTTTTGGAATTTTTCGAACGTGCAGTTTATAAAGCCAAGTAACCTAAAGAATGACAAAAAAAAACAATCAACCATATAATCACACTTGTCATTTGTAATGGATGATACATGCAAGTTTTGCGAGAAATTGATTGAATTGGTAATGAATTGTACAAATATACATGGTGATCCGCCAATAGTCATAAAGCTTTGAATGTCAAATTCTTTGTTAAAAAGCAAACCACAAATCATATTGACAAAATGTTGTGCGAACAATAGTTTTTAAAACTATTAAGCATTGTAATTGGCCAATAGAAACTCATTATTTCTGCGCGTCCATAAGCTTCCTGCGCGAATTTTTTTTACCAAGGTTCACTTCATATCAGTAGAAAAATAGTTATCAGCCAGACAAGAGAGAAACTGTCACCGATGCAACATGAAGTTGTAAACCATAGCGCCGGCAATTGTCCATTGCGTGTTTCCCACGATTTAAAATACAAATTACAAAAATTCTTTTCTAAATAAAAAGATATTCAGAAACTTTTCATCAGCCGAGGAAATGAAGCGCAACTTCCTGTTGCATTATGATAAAAGCACGTTCTAAAGATTTTTGGACAGTTTTTGAACCATGGCATCAGACTGTTATGGTCGCGTCTTGACGACAAGTAGTCGTCTGCCTTGAAAAATTCTAAAGCTTTTGAAACTTGGGAAAATCCTCATCAGTCGATGAAATGAAGCGCAACTTCCGGTTACATTTTGATAAAAGCAAGTTCAAAAGACTTTTTGATAGTTTTTTACTAAGGCTTATTGTTCTGTCTTGACGACAGCAGTCATCTGCCTTAAACAATTCTACAGTGTTAAGACATTGGGAAAATTTTGATCACCCGAGAAAATTAAGCGCAACTTCCGGTTGCATTAGGATATTAATTCCAGCTGAATCAAAAGTGATGCCTTTTGAAATTTAATTAATGGTACCCGTGCAGAAATTGCCCTATTTAGCCCCAATTAAAGTAGGGTTTAGACAAGGCCCTCTTCAGGTTTTCTATTTTTAATAAAAAATTTTTAATCAAGTGTGGCGATAATCAGGCAACCATATACAAGTATTCTGTCATTACTTATAAATATTTTCTCGCTGTTCTGGTTAAAAATTAATAAAATAATATTGAGATCAGATGGTATGTTAAGTTTTCATTCAGTGGAATTGGAGGGGTTTTCTTTTGAATACCCTAAGTCGGGGAGTCTCCAGGAATACTTGGCAACGCCGAATTCAGAAACAAAACCTATACTTTATCATAGTACCTTGCGTGCGAAATGCGAATGTCATTTTGACATACACCATACTTCAGAGATTGTATAATCTAAACATCTATTGAATTAGTGAATATCTAAGACTATCGCGAAAACAACTTTTGTCCTGTTTTTTTGTTAAGAAAAAAATTCTAAGTCAATCAGTCTTGCAGCAAGTTGTCTAATTCGCAGTCCTCACTAAAATTCTTTTTACGCGGCCATGTAGTTTTCAGCTGTAGCAGAACGCCAAGATTTTTTACTGTGTTTTCAGCCCGATCGATTAGCCGAGGGGCTTGCGCGGTTAGGAATGACGATCGATTAGCCGAGGGGCTTGCGCGGTTAGGAATGAGTTGCATTAGTCTCGTGTCTAGGATAGGTAGTTCGAATCCCCGCAGCGTGCGTCCGATTTTTTAGAGCGTAAAAAGCGATGGATTGATATAAGTAATAATTGTGTGTGTTATAATAATATTTAAATAAATATATAAGTTGAAGATAATAATATTATAAATTTAAAAAAAATTGTTTTATTTTTTATTAGCATAAATGGCTAGCTTGACAGTCTACGAACCCTTCCTTGACTGTCTTTGAGAATTTAATATTGGAGTGTTGAACGGCTTACAAATTTTTCTGTGATAATTTGTTGATGGAGTCCAGGACTGCTTCACTGACTATGCTGGGCGCAATTTAAGAAGTCTTTTAGTTCTTCAAGCACTATTTGCATGATTTTCCAATACGATATTTTCAAATTATCAAATGCTTCTAGACCTATCCTAAAGTCACAGACTTGGTCAATGAAACTTTCCAGCACTTTTTTTTTCCGTGTATGAAAAGAAAACTTTTTAAAAAAGACAATCAAAAAGAAATCTTCCAGCATAAGAAGTGAAGAATAAATATCAAACTTTATGTCATGTTTGAATTTTAAAAACTTGATCATACCAAATGATTCGATCTTATTGAATATCATTTATTTCTACTGGATTTTCTTATATTCCACTGAATCCTACTGTATTTTTATGGATACCAAGGGGGTTCTGAAAACAATTTCTAAAAATTACTACAAGAAAGAGGCATGAAGTTTTTTAATCATTTGTCGTTTTTTCAAATGATATTGTGGTAATGATTTATTTATTTTTAATTTTTGTAAACAAGTGGTACTTTTAATTTAATATATTTTCACATAAATAATCTTAGAAATATTTATTTGAAAATACGAAATGCCTTGTTAAAAAAAAAGTAGATTATGTACCTAGGCAGTAAAGTTGAACTTTATGCGAGGATGAGAATTTATCAGCTCAAGAAGTGGAAGGAAAATAGCACTCGATTATACCGCATACGCACGCGCGTGGGGCGACGTTGCAAGTCCAAAATCCACTTCGTAGTTGACGTAGTTTTAAAATGAATTCTTTTCACTCTTTTCTTTCACTTCTCATTCACTTCCTCCTCCTTGCTGTCACTTTACGTGCCGCTTAAATAAATTAGATAAAAAATTACCCGACACTTTAGAGCTTTATATGGATCCCAAATTGGATCCCAGTGGGACTTTCACTGCTCGGGTATTTCAACGTAGTTTAGAGCTTTGAAATCTTTTTAACGGTGTTTCAAATCTCATAAAAATTGATAAAAAATTTAAATCGGGAAATCACTGAAAATTCGAGTAATCAACCCCTTTATTATAATAATTTTCAGAGCAAGATGTATCTCAAATTCCTTCAAAACATTAACGGACGATTCGGAAATCGGTGGACAGGGTACAAAAATCGCAACCAAAGAAATGCTGACTACATTCAGTGTTCACCAAGGTAAGCGTAAAATTAAAAGTTGAGAAAAAGCTTCTGCTCAAAACTTTGTTCTTATTCGTTAATCAATTGTTTTATTATTCAAAATGTTCAAATTTTAAGAAATAATGGTAAACTTTTTATCCGATACTGTTGTAAATTTCGTAAAACTATTCAAAATTCCATTAATTACGTCCTCCAGTTTTTCCTCTTTCTGACAAACATACTAGGTTTTTTGTTTTCAACAGTAGAAAACACAATCTGACAATTAGAAACGAGGTTTAGCCGTTAGAAACTTCGAAAGAATTTACATTCTCTATTATAAAAATATCATGAATATTAATCATTTCCAGATGTGGGATCATCTGAAGACCTGCGTTTACTCAACACCGCTACCACGCGATGAAGTTGAGGCAAAAAGGGTTGTCAAAGAAAGGCTTGTCGAAGCATGTTCATCTCTAACACCCAAAATGATCCAAGTCACAACGCAGGTCTTGACTCGATTCTTGATTTTTGATTTCAGCAGAAGCTGAAACATCCAGGACAAGAGACTTAGATTCAAAATGTATTCGCGTTTTTTCAATGCACACTGTAAAACCAACGCCTTTCATTTTGCTAACTCCTCATTTAATTGAATAATAACTTAGAAAATGAGAATCATTATTAGGCAGAACAATATTTATCTTAGAGATTACTCTTAGGCATTAGACTTCCTGAGATAATAGTTATCTTAATTTATTGAAAAACGTTACTTAATAGAAAACTTGATACCTCAGCGATTATTGTGACAAAATTAGTCTAGGGCCAATGAAGGAACTTGATTCATAACTGAAGTCAATTCTTTCAACCTTCATGTCCCATAATTTAGGGTTACTCCTTGAGCAAAAGAAAACAAAGTCTTTAATATGATAAGATTCTTTTCATGAAAAGTTTCGTAACTTTTAAACACTTAACAATCATATCAACTACGCGTCGGTTTGCCGCTAAAACTAGACTCTCTATGTTGCCATCCTCAATCGGAAAACTACCCGAAAATTTTCAAAAGTTTTTTCGAAGCTCGTGATCCACTTTATTTATCTATTTTTCTTTATCATAACATTATCATAACTAGATTCATGGATAACGTTTACTAAATGCACGGTACGTTGAACTCCATAAGCCGGATTTTCTTATGTATGGAATTCGATGGGCAAATATTCGGACAAATCAGCGGTTTTGTCTCAATATTTTTTTGCCAAATACGAAAACTTTCGTCAATTAGGAATTTTTCCATGAGCTGAAAAATGACGAAATTTTTGACCGGTTCTAATAAATTATTTTCTTAAATACTCGTAACGAATTATAATTTCATGCAGCACTGCTACTTTTTTAGTTTTCTGCAACAAACTAACCTAAAAAACTATGAACTTGCCAAGATAGCTGAACCACGAAATTTCCAAACATTTAAAACCATTAAATCGGTAATATCTTTACACACAAACCTCAAACTCACAAAGCTCAAACCCACGAACCTCACACCCCCAAACCCGTAAACCCACAACCTCAAACCCACAAAAATTATATCTTAAATCCATAAACCTCAAACCCACGACCCTCAAACCTTTAAACCTACAAACCTCAAACTCACAAATCCACAAACCTGAAACCCCAAACGCACAAACCTCAAACACTTAAACCTAAAACTACAAATTCACAAGTCCACAAACAGAAAACACACCAACCTCCAACACACAAATCTCAAACCAACAAACCTTAAACCCCCCAACCCACAAATCTCAAACCTCAAACCCACAAAAATTATACCTCAAACCCACAAACCTCAATACCTAAACCCACGAACCTCAAACCCATTAAACTCAAACCCTACACCCTAAAGGTTGGTGGGTTTGTGGACAATTCTGCATGATGTACTTATATGTTGAGTTTTATGAACATGGGGTTTGAGGTTTGTGGATTTGTGGTTTCAAATTTATGTGTTTGAGGTTTGTGGGTTCAAGGCATAATTTTTCTGGGTTTCAGGTTCGTGTGTTTGAGGTTTTTGGATTTGAGCTTTGCGGGTTCACGGGTTTGAGGTTTAATTTTTGTAGGTTTGAGGTTTGTGGGTTTGAGGTTCGTTGGTTTGAGGTTTGTGGGTTTGAGGTTTGAGGGTTTACGGGTTTGGGGGTTTGTTGGCTTGAGGTTTGTGGGTTTGTGGTTTGGATGTTTGTGGGTTTGCTGTTTGTGGG
>CAKNXH010001969.1:86924-131321 GCA_932178445.1 Andricus quercusramuli
GAAAGTTAACGTGTGGTGCGGAATTCGGGGCAATCGGCTAGTTGGCCCTCATTACATTGAGGGCAACTTAAATGTATGTTTGAAACTTAATAGTTATTCATCTTCACCATTACCTTTATTTTCAAAAATTATATTATTACTATCATTTCTGCTTCTTTTCAGGCTGCAACATATTTGCACTTCCTTCAAGAAGAGTTGCCCCGTCTTCTACAAGATGCGGGCGTTCCAGCGGGTGAGATGGAGAACATTACGTTTCAACACGATGGTTGCCCAGCCCATCGAGGACGAGAAGTCCCAGCATATTTGGATGAAGCCTATCCAGATAACTGGATAGGTAATAATAACAACAACATCCTCATGCGCTGGCCTCCAAGATCCCCTGATTTAACGCCCCTCGACTTCTTCCTCTGGGGCCACATAAAAGAAAAAGTTTATTTCACGGAGCCTCAGGGTGAAAATGTCGTTCGGGCTAGCATTCAGGAAGCGATCAACGAGATCGACGATGCAATGCTTCAAACTGTGCAATCGAGTCTCGTTCGGAGGGCTCAAGCGTGCATCGATGTTGGGGGCGGCCATTTTGAGCAACTTAATGTTTAAGAGCATTTGTTACTTACCATATGAGCAAATTTAGATAACCTGGATTTTTTCTACAATTTTTACTTTAAACAAAAATAATAGTAGACATCCGTCCGTGTTCGATTCTATGACGGATATACATGATTATCTTTTTGAAAAAGTAAAAAATGTAGAAAAAAACCCGGGTTATCTAAATTTGCTCATGTGGTTAACACTTGCCCTTAATTGAAACAAAAAAAAACAGAGGGGAAAAGCGTTGAAAGTAAAAATGCTGAGGGTAATTCACATGCGGTTACCCTAGGCGTTTTTACCTGAGACACTTATTACTCTTCGAGTTTTTTGTATCCATCATACACAGCTTGCAGCACGGCTTGTAGGATTTTCATATTCGTAGATGTGCATATTAAGGGGTTATCAAATTCCTCACGACTGAAAATGAACCTGCCAAAAAGGATCGATCCAAAACTTTCTTTTCTTCAGCGTCAACTTGTACATAATTTGTATCTTATTTATTGTTAATCTTTTATCGTTATATCATTTTATTGTGTTATTGTTGTTTAATTGTATTTATTGTTTTGTATTTATTTTTTAATTGTATTTGTTTTGTTCATTAAACGTTTTTGTGCAACATTAATGTGTTGCACAGAATTTATTTGCGTTTATAAAAGGAGTTTTCTTATCTTTAGCTTGATGATTTATTTTCAAGAACGAAAGTTTGTTTGGTTTACTCAGTTTCAATTTTTTGTTGGTTTTGTTGAATAAACGTAACAAAAATTTTGCAATGAATTCCAAAGAATTACTCTTGAGGGAACAAAATGTGTCTCCTAATTTCAGAGTTGTTGGTTAAGTTCAAAGAACAAAAGTTCGTTTGGATTTCCCAACTTTAATTATTTTTAACTTTGTTACAATTAATGTAACAGAATTTACGACAAAAATCGCTAAGAATTACTTTTGGGATTCCAAATCTGTTTTTTCATTGTAAGCTTATTGATTATTTTCAAAGCACAAAAGTTCGTTTCGTTTTCCGAGCTTTAAATGTTGTTTAGTTTCATTATTATTACACCAAATGTAACAAAAATTGTGTAATAAGTTAAAAAGAAGTACTTTTTCGGTTTTGAAATGAGTTTTCTTATCATTAACTTGATGATTTATTTTCAAAAACGAATGTTTGTTTGGTTTTCTCATATTCCATTTTTTGTTGGTTTTCTTGCAATTTTTCTTACAATTTTGTTTTTGTAAAAATAAATGTATCAAAGATTTTGCAACGAATCACAAAGAATTGCTTTTGGGGGTTAAAAATGTGTTTTTTCATCTTAGACTTGTTGGTTAGCTTTAAAGAACAGAAGTTCGTTTCGTTTCCCCAGCTTTAGATTTATTTATTGTTCTTGTAGCAATAAATGTAACAAAAAATGTGCGTCGCATGCAAAAGAATTACTTTTGGTGTTAAAAATGTGTTTTATTATCTTAGTCTTGTTGGTTAATTTTAAAGATCAGAACTTTGTTTGTATTTCCTATTTTTAATTTTTTTTTAATTTGTTGCAATGAAAGTAACCAAAATTTTTGTAATGAATCGCAAAGAATGACGTATCGTAGACTTGTTAATCAATTTTCAATAACAAAAGTTTGTTTTGTTTCTTCGAGTTTTAAGTTACTTCGTTGGTTTTATAACAAAAATGTAACAAAATTTCTACGACGATTCACTGAGAATTTCTTTTTAAGGTTTGAAATGTTTTTCCTCATCTTGGACTTGAAGATTAATTTTGAAGAACAAAAGTTCGTTTGATCTCCGGAACTTCAAACATCTTTGTTGGTTTTCATACATGAAATGCCAGGAAAGTTCTGTATTAAATTGAAATTCATCTTTTTTAAGTTGAGCAAATGTTGTGTTATTTTAAGGACGGTAATAAACGTTTGCAAGAACAACTAAGAATTTAAAAAAATGTAAAGGCTTGAATTTCGCGTCTCTTGTGGAAACAATCAAAGATCAACCATGTGCAATTTTCGCGGGAGCTGAAGTGAACCGCCAGCACGTACACTATCTTAACACTTATGAGACAAACAAGTGGTTGCCAAAGCTCGATTCTGATTGGTTCATTATGGCCAACTTTGAAGCTTTACTGTGCCCAAACTAAGGCCCAGATCAAGTTTTGCCAGAGGACTTTTCTATTTCTTTTTTTGTCCTCTATCACCCAGTACCGGCATGTTCATAGGTGGTGGGACACCCTGTATATTAAAGTATATTTTTCAAATTATTCGCAATAGGACGCAGTTCTAAAAAAAGTATTTTTTTAACAAAAAAATTTCTAAAATTTCTTGTGGCTTTTTAAAAATCTAATATTCAAACGGAATTTCTGAAAAAAAGACTTTTTATTTTATTTATTGTTTATACAGATAGCTTACAATGTCCTCTTCGAGGCTTGGAAATATAAAAATGAGATCTCCCTCAGTTCTCAACAAATAAATAAACGAATAATAATAATAAATGCATAATAATAAAATTTTCTTTCAACGTCTAAGAGAACGAATACTAGAATTTTAATCAAAATTGCTAACAATAAATGAAACTCTTCAGATGATTTAACATGGAATTGCTCTATTGTATTTTGTAACTGGCACACCGTATGTTAAATTATTATAGCGAAACGTGAAACAAGTAAGATAAAAATATTATTTTCCGTAAACATGAGTTAAGAAATTTCCATTTAATTATGTGGAATGATCGTAATATTAAAATGGATAATTATATATGTATAGAAATTTAATACATGAATTTTCAAGATATTCTGTCTTATTTGATGAATTTAAGTAAACATATTTGTTGCTACTATTTTGTGCACCTCATCTTATCTGAAGTATATGAGTGTCGACGTTTACTAGTTAATATTATTTTTCAGGCCTAAAAATAACTGCGTAATATATGCCCAACCTTTGACGTCATGAGTTCTGACAGTGAAAAAATATCTTTATTTCCTAAGCTTATCTAATATTTATTGCAGACGAGAAGCCCAGTTTTTTATTCGTGTATCTTCTTCTTTTTGCGGACTACCTCAGCAGGAATTTATACTCGTTCCTAAAGACTTGGAAGACAGTTATTGGAAAAGAACTCATTTCACACTGTCTAAGGAGTAATTTTTGCTTTATACCAACAAGGGAAGCAACAAAAAATGAAGCTGTCATATCCTCCGTTGACATTGTTCGTCATTATTTGTGAGTATCAAATATATATACGTTTAAAAGTATACTCTTGAGCCAATCAATTGAGACCGCTAAAAGGTCCCGAAAAATTAAATTCCGTAAACAAGATATATCAAAATAGAAGATTGCCACATAAGAAAATTATCGAAGAGGAAAATTTTCGACAATGGAATATTGCCAAACTGGGATTTTTTCAAGTGTTACGTATGAATTTGTTAGGTTATTTTGAATTTCTCCGCCCTATAAGCATCCGCGACAATTTTGTAGACCTACCCCACCAATGTTGCGTAAGATTATTCGTAATTAACGCCAATTTTACTGGAAGACGTTTTTATACGAAATACACTAAAAAACTTCAATCATGTAATAAATTCGCTTTTAAATGAGGAGTTTTTAAATCATTTTTTGAATTAGAGCTCCAATTTAGCCTCTTTACCCCTATTTTTTGTCATAAATTATTAATTGAAAGTTTATAGTAGCCTCAAATTCCTTCCACCACGTGAGCCACGATGAATCCCTATATTTAAATTTTAATTCCTATCCCTTCTCTGACTACAAAAGTCTTCATTTCATAATTTTACCACTCATGCCTTAATTATATATTTAACAAGTTTTTCTTATAACATTTTGGCCCGCACAGTAGAAACACTGGAAGCCATCAACTCTGAACACTACCTGTTACCGCACAATTCAATTTGCTACCACAAAAGAGTTAAAGGTGACGATGTTGAGAGAAGTGAATTATCTGCAGCTGTACATACAGTCCAAGAAAACATAAAAGATAAAATGAAGACTGAAGGAAAACTAGTACAAAATTTTATTGAAACGATGTGCCCTGAAGATTGCGAAATTAAGTCATTAGCAGAAAAATTGGTCAATAAAGTTTGCAGTTCGGAAACAGACAAATCAAAAGTTGTACAAGATCTTATTAATGAGACTTGTGGCCTTGCTTACGTAGAGTAAGTTTCCTAAAAAATCTAGCTATATCTATGAAATCAAAACTTCTAGTATTTTATTTTTGGAGTTTACAATTTAATTTTACATGTGAATTAAAAAATATATGCAATTATTTCTAGCCTTGTAACTCCCAATCCTTGGAAGAATTAACATCATGAAACACCATCAAATCTATCAATAAACACGGAAACTAGTTCAGCTTCTAGGACGGAGGGGCATTGAAAACACATTCTAGAAAAAATGAATTTTTATTTTTAACAATTTTTTTCTGGTTTCTTAGAATATTATTGTGGTGAAGGCCCTTATTTTTCAAAAATGTAGGATATATAATAACTGCTCTAGGATTTATGTCCTACGAGACAAACATTTTTTTAATTTTGGGGTTAGTATGCCTTGAAAAGGACTCGCATCCGCGTCGAAACATGTCGGAAATATTAATTGAAATAAGGACATCAAAAAACCGGAAAAGGAATTCGAGTTCGAAATGCTAATCAATTTTTTTTTTATATGTATCGAGCTGGAGTCTGATGAAATTCCACTGCAAAAATATATATTTTCTGGCGAATACGACCAGCATTACTAGTTACAATTACCACAATTTTGTGTCGTACAATTTTCCGATTGTTCTGGAATATTTCATTCTGTTTAACATAACCTTATGTTTTGGCACATGCAGATGTTTTGGTAAATTCTATCAGCCATGAACTGCATCAAGTGCCTGATAATTTTTAAAAATCCTTAATAATGAAAGCACATATTGTATTATCTATTAATTATTATTTCACAGCTTCCTACAGGTACTCATGTCACTGTAATGTGGTTTTCAAAACATGAAATATTTTCATAAACGTGACTGTGAAGTAGTTTACAAGGGAAAAAATTATCTTGAATGCTACTGCACCTAAGACGAACAAGCAAAGTTCTTCATGTTTAAAAAGGGAATGTATTATTATGCGTGCAAATAAGTTCTACCCGTTTTAAGCAACTTTTATTTTATTTATGAAAATCTAATCAAATGCAAGTATTAATTAATATAGTGGCCACTGGCTTCTACTACTGTTCGCGAACGCTCAGATAATTGATGGACTCCATGGCTAAAGAAAGCTTGATCTTTTGACGCTACAAAGTCATCCATCATTTCTCGCACTTAAGCTTCAATTTTAATTTGGTGCTCAGCTAAGCTGTTTTGAAACGAGCAAAAGAGGTGGTAATCCGACGGGGCAATGTGTGGAGAGTAAGCCGGATGCAGCAGAATTTCTCATTTTAATTCTTCTATGGGTTGGCGGACCACGGAACTTCTATGTGGCCTATCGTTGTCGTGCTGTACTGGTCTTCGCTCGTGCCCAGCATATGATTTCTTTTCTTGGATTTTTTTTTCGCCAAACGGTTCAGTTGAAAAGAGTAACGTTCGCCAGTATTACTCTTTTTGATTAGACCGTTTGGTGAAAAAAATCCCAAAAAGAGATGATATTCTGGGCATGGACGAACACCAGTACAGCGCGACAAGGCTAGGCCACATAGAAGTTCCGGGGTGCGTCAAACCATAGAAGAATTGAAATAAGAAATTTATCCGCATCCAGCTTACACATCAGATATTGCCCCGTCCGATTACCACCTTTTTCGCTCTTTAAAAAATAGCTTAGCTGAGCACCAAATTAAAATTGAAGCTAAAGTGGGAAACATGGTGGATGACTTTATAGGGGGGAAATATCAAGTCTTCTTTCGCTACGGAAACCATCGAAGGCCTGAGCGTTCGGGAACAGAAGTAACAAATAACAAATATTTCAAAGACCGGAGTAGGTAAACTGAAATATTAGGTGTACAAGTAAGTTCTACCCGTTTTAAGCAACTTTTATTTATAAAAATCTAACATAATGCAAGTATTGATTAATATAGTGGACACTGGCTTCTACTACCGTTTAGGGATGGGCGATACTGAGAAAAGTATCGATGCCGAAGTATCGATACTTTGAAAAGTTCGATCTCGACCAAGTACCGATTTGAATAAAAAAGTATCGATACCAAAGAATCGATATCAGAGTATCGATTTTTTTCGGTATAAATGCTTTCGTCCATTGTCTCAACATTAATTTTACAGTTAAGGGTTTTCTTCTGAACACTGCAGTTAAGATGTGATGGATATCAACTAAAAAAAGGCTGATGCGTATAAAAGTATTCTTAAAACACGCGCATCTTTAGTTTTGTTCCCCTACTTAGTTCTTTCGTTATCATGTTACTTTAGTTATATTGAGTTATCTTGTTACATTATCTTTGTTACTGCGAATATCACATTATTTTCAATAAATTATATCAGTTAAAACATTATATCTTCATTATATAGTTAATTTAGTAAACAACATTGTAGTTCTCTTGAAATATGCGCATCTTTGGTTGTATGCTCCTGCATAGTTATATCTTGTAACATCATTTACTGCGAATATCACATAATTTAAAGGAAATTACAACAGTTAAAACATTAGGTCCTAATTATATAGTTCATTTAGTAAACAACATTGTAGTGCTCTTAAAATATGCGCAATTTTGGCTTTATGCTCCTAAATAGTTATCTTGTTACATTATTTATTGCGAATATCACATTATTTAAAGGAAATTACATTAGTTACAACATTATGTTTACAGCATATAGTTCATTTCGTGAACAACATCGCAGTTCTCTTAAAATATGCGCATTTTGGTTTTATGCCCCTACGTAGCTATCTTGTTACATTGAATACTGCGAATATCACATTATTTCAAGGAAATTACATTAGTTATAAGAGTATGTCTACATAATATAGTTAGTTCCGTAAACAATATTGTAGTACTCTTAAAATATGCGCATCTTTGGTGTTATTCCCCTGCGTAGTTATCTTGTTACATTATTTAGTGCGAGTATCACATTATTTAAACGAAATTACAACAGCTATAACAGGGTGTCTACTCAAATTCTGGAAATAAACTCTGACAGTTTTCGAGTTACAGAGGGTTGAAATTCGAATCATTTTAACAAACCTGCGACTCAAGACAAAAAAAACGAATCAACTCAGACGAACCAATTAACCCAAACTACCCAACACGAACGAACCCAAACGAACCAACCCAAACCAACCAACCCAAACAAACCAATTTAAATGAACGAACCCAAACCAAATGATCCAACACAAAAAAAAACCAACTCAGACGATCCAATTAACCCGAACGATCCAACACGAACCAACCAAAACGAACCAACCCAAACGAACCAACCCAGACGAACCAATTAACCCATACGATCCAACACGAACGAACCAGCCCAGACTAACCAATTAACCTAAACAAACTAACCCGAACGAACTATCTCGAACAAACGAACCGACACAGACCCGAATCATCGCGAACGAACCAACACGAACACGAACCATCGCGACCGTGCATTTATTGGCTGGATGTCGGCAACATCATGCCTTCCTTGGCTGGATATTGATTTCTTGCTCATTTTTGTCTTCATTGGCTGAATGTCAACAGCAAATGAGAAGTTCACCTTGAAAAATGACCTGTGTCTTAAGGTAATGACTTCCGAAGAATTTTCCCCAAAGAGCCCAATAATTTTTCTACTGAATATTTCTTGCTCTAATCTTCTGTTTTTAAGATATTGGCCTAGGTTTGTTAAAATGGTGCCCAGTGACTTTTCCCATGTAGACGACTAGAAATAAAATTTCCCAAAGTTTAATTGAAATCGACATAAATAAATGTTTTAAAAAATACATAAGTTTTAAAAGATGATCGAGCGCTCTTACACGAAAAAAAAGTTGTCGAAACTTGAATTGACTGTCCAAGAATTAAGGATTAATAAAAAATGCCGTATAATGTTTATTAAAGCGTTTAAGATAAGCCTCGATATATTCAAAAGAGGCCGCGAATAATTCCATGACTTAACATAGTGAAAAAGTATTCCGATAGTCATGGAATAATTCGCGGACTCTTTTCATTATTTCCAGGATTGTCTTGAACTTTGTAATGAACGTTACACGAAATGTTAAAAAATGTGTGGCCTATCCTAAAGTCTTAGACACTCAAGTAAAGTTTCAACAACTTGTTTCTTCCGTGTAGAAAACAGGAGTATACCTATCAATATGTGAATTTCTTTCGATGATAAAATACTGGTTTAGAATCTCCAGTCCTTCTCCTCAACACCAAACAAGAAAACTAATCGTGATAAACGCTCAGGATTTAACCTACTTCTAAAATCGCTGTCAATGAGGCCCGCTCGTGAGAACAAGCGTTCGCAAGGGACCGATGTAGCAGGAATACTTAGGTATTTCATTGCAACACGGTAGACATTCGGAAAAGCGTGTTTTGTTTCTTCTCAATATCTTAAAGGATCTTCCTTTCTTGGAATAACTGCTTGCGACAAATAGTTTCTCAATTCTGAAGGAACTCCACCTGGTTCGTCAGGATGTGGAACGCTTCGAGCTCTAGTATCACGGTGATCCCATAACTCGTCAACATTTTGTTCAATGTTGTTGTCAGCCTGCGCATTATTTGACTGCGATGGCCTTCTCCCTCTATTCATTCCTGCTGAAACTGCCGCAAGCGTTTGAGACACAGTTAGAGATTTGGAAAAGTGAAGATTTTTGAAGCGAGGATCAAGTAGAGTTGGGCTTGCAAGGATCGGACATTTCTGCTGGCGAATCAAACCTGAATTTACTTTCTTCTAATAAGTTAATTTGCAATATTATATCTATTTCTGAATTAGGTTCCTTTTTCTCTAGTGTTGCTTGCAGGCATATAACTATTGGGATCGATTCACTACAGGTAACATCGTCATCACATAAATCTCTAGTGACCTGTTCAATCGGTTTGAGAAGATCCATAATTTCTTTCAGAGTCTCTATTTCCTCTGGAAGCAACATAGTAGGACCTCCACGCAGGTTAAAAGGAGCCGAGCTTACCCAAGAAGCCATCCAAAGAAAACGTTCTATCATATAATAAGTGGTATTCCATCGAGTGTATTCTTGCTGGATTAATTTAAGCAAAGTTCCCTCCGTTTTTCTAGCTGTGAACTGAAGACGTCATAATTCGTCTGCTGCATTATTGCTTTGTTGAAAATATGTCACTATAAGTTTGACCTTGTCTACAATTTCTTTTAACATTGGTGTCTTCTACCCTGCGATTTCTGGAACCAACTATATTGTGTGCGCAAGACATGGTAAGTGAAGTGACTTGCCAAACGTATCATGAATAGCTTTTACTATATTCGCTGCGTTATCAGTGATAACTGCACTTATAGACGATCTTAGAATACTCCATTCCTGGCAGAAATTGTCAAGTTGAGTGCCCAAATAATTAGAAGTATGACTTTCATTTAATGGAAGGAACCCTAGTTTAACAGATTTTATGCTGAGAGGTTCTGGATAATGCACAGTCAACCCCAAGTAACTTTTATTAGTATTTCTATCAGTCCAGTTATCGGCTGTTAACCTAAGATTTTTTATACCTTTTAAATCAGATTTTACTTTCTCACTTGAAGTGTTATATTTGGCGTCTATTAACCTCGTAACTGTTCTCCTACTTGGAGGTTTATATAGCGGAACGGCCACTTGGGCAAGTTTCTGAAACCGTCACCTTTCGCAATCATGTAGAGCAACGCATTTGTTAATGCTGCATTTTTCCTTCCATCTTCTACAAATAAAAAAAATAGTTACATAAGAAGATTCCACTAATTTGTTTTCAAAATCTTGAGAAAGTATCATAACTTGACATTAAAAAATCTGCCCGCCTCGCGGGCACATTCTCATCGCGCGCTTCGACCGCAAGTTCGAGCGCGCCTAGGGCGCGCACCTATGGGATTTCGCGCTACGCGCTCGATTAGGCATTCATCTCGCGCTTCGCGCTTGGACACATTTGCCTGACGCTTTAAGCTCGGTTCCGCTGGGTTTTCGTACTTCGTGTGCTCGCTATTGCGCGTTTCGCGGGCTAATACTCTCTTAGTTATCTTTATCGTTATGACCTGCTTTTGGTTTAATTATGTACGTATTACATAGAAAGAGGAACTAATTTACTAAATAAATCGTTTAATGCAAACTCAAAGTTCTATGTTCTTCAGATGAAAATGACTAAATTTGTATTTTATCTCAAATGAAGAAGGAAATTCCTTCAGTTCAGCGTACATTTCCGTATCTTTCTATGAAATCATACAATCAGAAAGATTTCCTCCAACTATCTGAAAAGGGGAGAAAAAAAGTATATAAGTTTTTTTGGAACATACATATGATAAATTTCAAAATGATTATTGAGTAATGGACGTTTTACAAAAACGGGGGGGGGGGGGGTGGTACAAATTTTATACAAATAATACCTTCTCTGTATGAGAATGTAAAAATAGAATAAACTGTTCGAATTTTCAAGTACCACGAGCATTAATTCTTATTATACCATTAAGCCATTTCCCTTTCGGGATAGGCTAGACTCACTCGGTTGGAAAATAGCGATCACCCCAAGTGAAGAGCCTCACAAAATTGTTATGTATGGTTCCCCACTTGGGCCCATTAGTATCCAAGGTCTTTGTTTCAGAAGTCATTCATTCTATTGTCACTGTGTTTACAAACTATTTGTCGCCCCACTTTTCTGTCCTGGCATACTTCTCTAGCTTCCTTCACGTCCAAGCATTTTTTCATGCAAGCTCTCGTGTTTATATGGCTTCTTATGTCACTTCGGATTAAAGTCTCATTCACACATTCTAACAATTCTGTAGGTGGTCTACCTCTGGGCATGCTGCCGTTTACTTTACCTTTATACACTTGTTTGGTCAGTCGTTCATCTTTCATTCTTTCAAGATGTCCGAACCACCTTAACTAATTTATTTCCCATGTGTCAACTAGTGTCTCTCCTGTACCATATTCTTGGAGGATTATTTCGCTTCTCACTTTGTCCATCAGTGTTTTCCCGCATATTGTGCACAGAGGTATCATACCAATCACGTTCATTTTACTCTTATCCTTGTCTTAACAGGTCCATCTCTTGCTAGAGTATAGCACAGTCGTTACAAATATAGAATTATGTATTGCCATTTTAGCATTTTTTAAATAAATGTTTAATTCTGAGAATGGACCCTGCTCCAACGATAAACCTCTGACCCTCGTTTATGCGCCTATCTATCTCCCCATCTATCTTCCAGTCACTAGTGAATAGGCTACCTTGGTATATATACTTATCAAGTTGTTCTATTTTCTCATCATTTAGGACAATGTTGCACATTGTTTTATCACGAGTCCATGCGCCCTCTATATCTTTATTGCTTATAAGCGCTTCTCAAGTTGCCCTATCTGTGCGTTCGCTTAACTTATTCTAAAAATGTATCCGCACTTCCGGTTTCTGTAAATTTTCAATTTTGTTTCGCGCTTGTTTCGTTTGTTTGGTTCTCTTTCTTCTCCACCCCCGCCCTAAGTTTATTTTGGAGACTAAAAGGTAATGCTCAGTATTGCATTCAGAGCCCCTCATGACTCTTGTATCTTTGACTAGTTCTCATAGTCTTCTATCCGCAATAATGAAGTCAATTATACTGTGGCTATTTTCTTGACGCCAGGTGTACATGTGGATCATTCTATGCATAAACCAAGTATTTGTAATAAATAGGCCCCTTTCTAAGCATAAGCTAACTAATTTTTCCCTGTTACAATTTTTTCTGTTTGGATCCCCAGAATTACTTAGCACCCTTTCTGTAACTGTACCCTGAGGTTGGAAGCTGACCCATCCATTCATATCTTCTAGCGGAATGATTCTTTCACCATGATCGCAAGTATTTATTGTATCATCTAAAGTGTCCCACGTCAGTCTGGGTGATACATCCTTGATCTTTGAGATGATTTCTTGCTTCTTTATTCATAATCTAACCGACCGCTTGATTACAATGTGATTCACTATCTACTCCTGACTATATTTCAAAACCGCTTTTCAACGCCCCATTTTCTATGTTTCTACTTTCGCAACTCTTTTCCTTCGTCTCAGGTACACATAGAATATCTGATTTCCTTATGTGCATAGTTTCTCATAGTCTTCTTACCTTAAGATTACGGGGAGGGGGGAGGGGGGGGGCAAGGAATGGAAATCGAGAGAGTCGCAATTGGTTGACGTTTTATGCTGAGAAGGTCCCCAGCCTTCAGCAGCGTTGTATTAAATAGGAGTTCCCATGTTCCGATCTTCAAATTCCCGGCCTTTGTTTGATTACTATTTGTCGTATCTTGTACAGTATGACCGTAAAATTGAATTTTTGGATTTTTAATTCTTTTTTGTGCAATAAAAATGTGAATTTTTGATTTTTCATAAAAATTCAAAAAGTCGTTAGGATAATCCTGTAGGGCGTGTGAAAAGAAATACTTTTCTTCTCTTGACTTTTTTTCGTATCGTGCGTTGTTTGGCTGAAAAGGTTAATTTTCATTTCTTTTTTTGAATTTTGAAAATGCTGTAACTCTGAAAATTTTCATTTAATTGAAAAATGTCATAGAAATAAATTGTTCGAACTTCCGAGTACTATGAACAGCCGCACATATAATTTTCAAATTTAGAATAAAAATGGTCTCAACAAATTTCAAAAATGCTCTCACTTTGTGAATTTGTATCCGAACTGGCTGGCTAACGAACTTGACCTTTAGTTTAGGAGACTAAAAGAGTATACCGAAGGACAATCGAATCGATCAATTCTTTCGAGAATTATCGTGCTCACAGACAGGCAGACATACATACAGACAGACACATTCGTAAAAACCTGTTTTTTGGGTTCAGGGGGTCTCAAATCAGGGACATTTGAACAAAAACCAGGAGAGAGGGGGGGGGGATTGAATTTTACACAAATCTAATAACTCCTCTAGATGAGAATGTAAAAATTAGGACAATTCAAAAAATTTAAAGTAAAATGATAAAATCATCGGGAATTAGCAAATTTCTTCATTTAAGGAGAATCGAGTGTGGCTAGTAATAACTTCATTAATTACCACACGAAAAATGTTAATACTGTTACTGGATACATATTGTAAGAAAAATAGTTTGTTTTATCAGGATAAAAATGGAAAATAAAAAAAGATTCTTTTACGTATTAGTGGCAATTGGACTCCTGACGGCACGTCTGCAGAGCACAAGCGTACAAACCGGATGCAAACGGCACATTTGCATGAAATTTGGGCTTATCTTGTGAGGAATGCATATCAAATATATCAAGTTTCCAACAAATTTTCGTTACATTTTTTGGCTAATTAATGTTAGATCAATAATTTATTAATTTTAATACTTACGTATATTTTAAATAATTTGCATATTAGTGAATGGTCTTCAAGATTTTCCTGTTTTAGTAAATCACTTAGAATTTTTACTTTTATAATCTATGAATCCAAACAATAAGCAAGTTTTAATTACAATAAGTACTTAAAAAATACTAGAATTTTTTTTGTCTTTTTTTTTGGTTGAATGTAAATGGATAGTTTTTTTAAGTGGTTGTCTATTACTTTGCAAATAACGTTCTTATAATGTAATCGAGTAATTCATATTTATTGTTGTGAGAGTTTTATTCACATGATAACAGCTGTATACTCGTTTTGATTATCATTACATTCGTCATCAGAAAGTTCGACATTTTCGTAACAATCGATTGTTTCGAAGCAAGGGACGCAAATCAACTTGTTTCAAAATGTTGATGACGAGACATACTCTATCATTGATCAAAACGCAACTGACAGGTTTCGAAGTTCGAAAAGTAAATCCTTTCTTTTGTAATTTGGAAAATTGCTCCAAATTCTCATCGACAACGTCACTTCGGTGTTTTATCTATGCACATGGTTCGATACGACCCCATTACATTTTCGCACTTAGAAGTCGAATAATTATCTAGAGACCCAAAACGCCTGGCATCGTCTACCATGTACAGTGGGCAATGTACATTGTACGAAAGAGAAGCCGGAGAATACAAATCCTCTGATCTCTCGACGAATTTTTGAAGACAAACTTCAGTTATTTCGATTGTAACTGTATCATTATCTATCACTATCTATTCAATAATTTGTATTATAACTATTGTCATTATGTATTGCAATTCAATATTTTATTCATTTTTATTATTGATGCCCTTCTTAACATCCCTTCAATAGAGTTCGGTTTTGGATTCGTTGGATTAAATTGCTACGTCTTCCGCACAAGATACTGATTCAGGCGAATCGTCGGATGGAAGTTCGATATCAACTGTTTCGAAAAGTCCTCCAGAAACGAGGCCTAAGCGAAATGTGAAGAAGCCTGTGAAGTACCGTACCACAGATTCATCTGATCAAAGACCAGGCACTTATAGAAGAAGCGAAGGCACTTACAAAAGAGGTCAAAGCTAAACAAGCAATGGAGGCATTGGAATTCGAGGTGGAAAAAAACCTTCGAATAAAAGAAAACTCAAAAATCCAATCGAAAGAAGGAGGAAACGTGAGGATTTTTTAGCTTCGAATCAAGCTACTGAAAACTTTTTGCTTCACATGCTATACTCATGTATGAAAAGGTTTTGTGTTGTAATTATCATAATTATTTTTTAGAAGAATACCAGTGGGGCCGAGAAGTTGAAAACCGCACCATGACAGACATCCTAGAAATTGGGAGAACCATTCAAGGTCCAACCGCAGCAAATTCTAACAGAAGTTCGATTTACCTTAAATTATTTTGAGAGGAAAATATTTTGCTCTCACAAATTCAACTGGAAAATTATTTATTCTTGTTTGGAATAAGGCTCTGGCAATTACAACGATGGAAACGAAGCAAGAAATGGACAACGTCCTACGCGATCCTCTACTCGCTCTCCAGCACCAGGTGACAACCAAGTCCACGACAACGTGGACGACAACGGAGTCCAAAACAACGTGGAATATGTCAACGTTCAACAGGATGGTCCCTTGGCATTGGAACCCTTATTCCGCGAAGACGAAGAAATCACCGGATCTCCGCCGTAACCAAATGGGAGAGGCAGCTGCACCCCGAAATCTTCGACAAGGAAGAGAACCGAATCGAAGGTCTGGGGGTCTTAATTTCTAATAACACTTCAGACGTTTGTTGAGAATACAATTTTGTATTGATGATCTCATTTTCCAGTACTGAAAACGAGGGATACGAGTAAGTCAAACTTACTAACTTACAGTTAGTACAAATTGGTCGCCAGTAAGAATTATTAATTACTAGTAACTGACGAAACTAGTAAAAACTACAAATCTGTAGCGACTACGAACTAGTAACTAGTAGAAGCAACTTATTAAAAATTATTAAAAGTAAAAGTACTTATTAAAAAAAACTATCATTAAGATTAGAAAATAGTTACAACTTGAAATAAAAAAATAAATAAAATGCGTTATTACTAAAAACTGAAATTGTGGAGAAAAGTAGAATAAAAATTTTCCAATTTTTTGATACGTGGCTTTACGTTTTGAAGAATCAATCCAAAATAAATTTTCTATTGCAGCCCCTGCCAAGCGGCAGTTTTCGCCGAAATCAGAGCTTTGAAGAGCGACAAAAACGTAACGCAAGAGTTCGCAGAGAAACACCTAATACTTCCTTACAAAACCGCTGATGGAGTAAAGATGTTGGAAAATCTCGGCGAAGCAGATGTTCTGAAAGTGGTACCTATATATTCGAAATGGAAGTTTACTCAGATGCTTATAAGGATTTTTCTAAGTGGAAGATTTTTCGATCGTCAGTCATTAAAACGAATTTACAGACTCGGTACTTGGAATATGTGGGTTGCTCGACACTAGTCGAAGCATGCAACCTGTGCATGCTTTCGACTCCTTTTTGAGTCCTCATTGGGATCTATAATTATACAAATAACAAAAACTTCCAATTAAAAAATACAATAATAAATAAGACGCAAACAATTGAACCTCTCCGGATCAAAAGGGGATACGCGTGGATTTAGCCTGAGAAGTGCAAGTAAAGTCGAGCGAGTTAACCGATTTTCTCGGCTCGGATGCAACACTATTGGGTACTGAAAGTAAATACAAAAAACGATCCAAATTTTGAAATATAGCAAGTCTATCAGCAAACGCTCAGATACTGATTTCCATAGCGACATATACCATAGTCTAATATTAATGGCCAATATTTTTAAATCATTCTTATTTTTGAATTTTTAATAGCTCTCGCTCTTCGCTAGTTTCTCAAGAGTACGGAACGTCTCTAGCCTTTTATAGGTTTCTAATACACACCACTTTGTACCTTATCTTACTCCTGGACATACAGTAAAGGTATATTTATTTATAGCACTAATAAACCATGTCCAGAAATGGTTTATCAAAACATCATAATATCATGACTATAATGTATTCTTGGTGAGATTGCAGAATAGGGGCGTCACATCTGTTTTGGCTGGAAAAAAAATTTTTTCCAGCAACAAACTATTGGAATGTGTAATTGAACGATAAATGAAGCGATTTGATCAGGAAAACGTTCAAAATTATTGTTACTTTTGTTACTACGATGTCTCAAATATGGGTCTGTCACGATATCGGAATTATCATATTTAAATCACAGTTTAGGTGTTTTAAAAATCCGTACGGCCAGAAACACTGTAAATAATTGAAATCTAATTGTTTTTAATTAATCAAAATATATATTATTTTTGTGACCAGTCTAAGGGGTGCCTTCCCGCCGCCACAAAAAGTTGGAAATGGGTAGGGGTTTTGTTCAACATTATTTTTGTGACCATTACATATCTATTTTTTTTTTGTGACAAACATATCTCGATTGTCCTCTATAGCCAAGGGCGTCCTTTCGACTCATATCGTGACAGATCCATATTTGAGACATTGTAGTGACAAAAGTAACAATAATTTAAAACTTTTCCCTTATAAAATCGGTTCAATTATTGTCCAATTAACGATTCTAATGGCTTGTTGCCGAAAATTTTTTTCCAGCCAAAGCAGAGGTGACGCCCCTATTCTGAAATCGCACCGTATTCTTTTAACTATTATTCTTAAAAAAATATTTTTTAATGTTTATCTTCTCTTTCTTCACCATAATATCTATTTAAATGATCTCCGGATTTTCCATTTGTCCGTATCTTACCGTCTCTTTTATATAACATCTTTTATCGGTTCACACTTTTCGAAATGTATTTAATCACAAATCAAATATTTGTTCTCATAGGTCACGGTATTGTTACTGTGAAAAACATATATGTATACCTGATGAGGCCCAGCTTTGCTGGGCGAAAGCGAGTTGAAAATAAAATCTTTTGCATATCATGAGCGAGAAGTAGATCAAAAATGTCACACGACCGTCTACCCTTAAGTAAAAACAATTGGTTCATAATCAGATAGTCCAATTTTGGCGATATACTAAGGGAATGGTAAACAATCACCAGTTTGTTTTACTCTTGTCAATTTGAGAAAACATTCATTATTACTTTAGTGATTTCAGTTGCTAATCAATCAGGGAACTTGATTTTTTGTGTGTGTTTCTGATTTTATGTGAGTGCACAAGCATTTAAAGAATTATTTGTAAATTGAATATATTAAGGTGAAATAAATTAGTTGCATGATTAATTTTTGTGTTCTCATTTTGAACCAGGAACTTGTTAAAACCTTGTATTGGTGAAGGCGGCGAAGTGTGATCCAATATCAGGTGACTAAGTCTAAATTGACAAGTTTCACAATGTTGACATTATCTCATTTCAATAAAGCTGAAAATGTAAAACAACAAAATGTTATTAATATGAAATGTACAGCCCCAAATAAATTCATATATTTTTACAAAACAATTTGTAGCTTTCAACTATCTAATTTATAGAAATTTTCTTCTAATATTTAGTGAATCACTTTTTTCTAAATGAATGAGTGGAATTTCGCAAGTAATTCGTGAAACCACACTAATCTAGATTCAGAGAGCACATTACAAATAACTTGTATTTCATTGAGAAATAATTATATTGATTGAAACACATCAGAATAAATAAATTATTTCATAAACTTTAACATGAACTTTCTCATAATGTATCAAGGAATACTATTATATTAACAGACTTGTAAAAATTCATCGTAACATTATCCAGATTTTGTCAGATAAAGACATGTCGATAAAAGACATTGTCGATGAAGACAACTTTTTTTTATCTCCCGCTCACGCAGGAAGTAGTTCTTTTTCCATGTTTTCACATCCTTGCTGTGTAGACTGTTGAGTTCTTGACGGTCACATTCTTTTATAATTTGATCAGAATCTCATATTTCAAATCTTATATCACAGAAAACTTTATTCGTAAATCCAAAAGGTGTGGAATTTTGTGTCGTACTAGGATTTAACCATGTTGAGTTTCATCTAAGGATGCTTAATTTGTTGAGTAAATATAAATATAACTATCGAGTTTTATTCTAAACTTCTTTTATAACAATTGCCCTTCAATCCTCTATAATCTTCAGATTTTTATATCAAAATAATTTAAAGCAGTAATAATAATGCAATGGTCATATGGATGGCAATTGTAACTATGCTGGCAGTTTGTAGACTTCTGGGCACAGCTTTAATTTATTGCTATTTGGTCCAATTTCCGTGATTCTTTTAGGATTTACGGCTGGGGCTGTAGGCACTTTGAAGTTTTCAAATTAGGCTTACAGGTCTTAAAGATTTTTCCTTCTGCATAGTAGAGAAAGAGTATCCTAGTAATTTAATTGAATTAGCAGACTTTTATGTTTATATAATCTACAATATCTACTCTACAAGGGTTTGTAGGTGTTTCTTTTTTATCTGTTTATTTTATATATTGCAGATGTTGAAACTTTTTATTTACACAGACCCACAATAATAAACTATTTCTTGAACCCAAAGACGACACCAGATGCCTCAAAGGATTTTGATGTCCTCAAAACGAATCCGTTGTCCAAGTTTTTCCTATACATCAGAATTTCAAATATCCTAACCCAAAAGGGGAAAAATGGTAATTTTTAACCATATTTGAAACAATATAACACGAGCAACTGTTTTTCTTCTTAAAACTGATTGCGTTTTCGTTTAGTAACCTTTCTTACCTTTTAGTTTCATTGCAGATAATGTCAAACTGATTTTTTTTGTCCAAAATATGGCACATCAACTATTTGAGATTTACACCGAGGAACTAGCAAAGAAGGCAAAGGAATCGAACAAAATAATGTTAATCGTTTGATAAAGTGTTTGGTCTCTAAAGTTTTTCAAGTTTGCTGAGTCGGTTCGGGATGATCCAAAATAAACATGAAAGCTGCCAAGGAGTATTAAACTATGGCGCAAGCAGTTTGAAGGAGAAAAAATCGCTCCTTGTTTTACGATGTTTCAAAAATGACTCAAAATGGGAATTTTTTCACGTTTGGGCTAGAACATCTCTAAATCCTGATGTATGGAGAAAATGTGGACAACGGATTCGTTTTTCAGACATCAAAATCCTTCAGAGTAACCTAGTGAGGGCTTAGGATACATATTTTGTCGGCCTGTGTGATAGGAATATTGATATCACAGTACTCGAAGGATGCAAACATCATAGAATCGATCAACAGGATAATTTATTTTCTTGCATATAAACTAAAGAACACCACATCATGTGTACAGAAAATATCTTTTTGTCAGAATGTTGTAATAAACGCTCCGATTGCTCCGATTTGCTGAAACGTCCAGAAATAAGGACTCTATCACAAGCGGAAGTTCAACGGCGCAACTCTAGAGAGTTTATTAACGGACGCGTGTAGCACACGTCAGGCGGTTACTTTCGCCATTGTTGATATTGATCATCCTCCTGAAATGGCATGCAACTTATTTCTAGAGGATAGTGGGTTCTGGAGCCAGGCTTATGTAAATAAAAGAACAGGATTTCTTTTAGCATGGCTACTAATTGAAAGGATTTATTTGATGAGTTTCTTTAAAGACTTTTTGAAACAACAAACTTACATCATGAGGGAACAAATTATTTAAAAGTTTTTCATAATTGAATAACTACTGATTCTATCTTTACGCCGGAGGTGTTTTGATACGCGAACATAAATTTAAAAAGGACGCGGACCCAGTGACGCCTGACTCTCGAAACCAAAAGACTGATTCTTTACACTGACATTTAATTTTACATGAATATACAAAAAAATAAAAAGAAAGGCACCGAAATCGAAACCTGACTTACGTGTGGAATCCTTTTTATGGCTTCTTGGATGTCTTCCAAATCTTTTTCTGTGAACGGGATTTTTCTTTAAGCCTGTTTACGTATAGTCAAAGTGACAATCAACCTTTCCCTCGAAACGATCAAAACAGAATGCCCTCTCAAGATTCCACACGGAAGCGAGTCGCCGGTCAGTACAATGACTAGGCTCACGCGCGAGGAATTGGGATTGACAATCCGCCGCGCATCGGACCTTCCAAACCTTCGTCTTTCAACGATGACCGTATCATTTTTAACCATTGTGTAACGCTAGGATATATTCCCCCACATCCCCCTTCCCGAAGTGCGTTACTTAATACTTGAACGGCTCCTAACGTAGGGAATTCGACAATTTGATTATTATGGAATGTCCTGTATACAAAAATTCGTGGGCACAAACCTTCTGTTTAAGGGGTACTGGTCCATAAAATGTGGGGTATTAAGCCGAACATTTTAATAACAGACGATTTCTTTCTACTAACACACATGTCGAAATTGAAACTGTGGCAATTGTTTGAGTACAAATTTTTCATTTTTCGGATAATCTCCTTTCGAATTATGGATCTGTAGCTTCAAAATTACAAAAAATATATATATAAGAAGAAATCTGGTCAAAAAGCGATCTTCTGTTCATTTAGTGTGCAAGGTCCTTTTTGTAAAACTCTTCGAATGGAACAATTTTTATTTTGGACTTTTTTTTTAAATAGACGCCATTTTGTTGATTTTCAACTTTTTTCATTTATAATACCTAGTGAAAATATATTCATGTTTTAGGGCTATGGACCCACTCCGTCGGCTTGCGGGTTCGATTCCTGCCTCGCACTCTGGAAGAGTCTCGGTGGCCCATGCGGTGAACACTTGCCTAGCAAGGGAGTTGTTTATCTCCGGAGAGTCGTGGGACAGGTACCTCTAGAGAAAAAGGTTCTCTAAGTACTTGAGGCTGTTGCTCTTGGTGGTTCGGAACCCACCTTAAACTGTAGGTCCCCCTCCCACCACCAAGTAAGTGTGTGGGGGGTGTATGAAGGAATAGGGAAGAGATACAAGGACAATGTAAACCTTTAGGGGACACATTAGAAGCTTCCATGCCAGAAATAGAAAATCTCAATACACTTATCACGAAAGGTATTTGGCATGATGGTATGTATCGTTAGATGCTCGGACTTCACCTTAGAGGTCCAAGGTTCGATCCCTGAGCCGGTAGCTCTTGACATTTTTCTACGTACCTCTACCGAGGTTCTGGTGGTTGGGATCCCACCTTAAGCTGTAGGTCCACCCATCATGCACTTGAGTGCAACCCAGTCCGTGAATAAATGATGGGGTAAAAACCAGGTTCTGCACAATATGTCAAGGCTCACGCCCTTATCAGATCACTTGATTGCGTTATAATAATGCGTCCGTGAGTGATAATATGTACCAAGATAGCCCCGTGAATACTATTCAAAAAACAAAAAAAATCCAACTCTAACCAAAAGTGGCTCCGACATATTGGGCTGTAACCATCTTAAGCCCAAGACATAAATATATATTGGAACCCTATTAACGGGCTCTCCAGGATGGATATTGGATCCCTATAGGGTTCGCAGTACGATTGTGGTATCCCTATAGACGGGCTCTGCAGTGTGTATATGGTCGCGAATTATAACGAATGCGCAAGCAGAATACAGATTTTCGAAGCAACGACTGACACCAACGAATCTACTAATCACATGCCGCGTTTCGCGACTGCGTTTAGTAGCGAAGTAGCAGTGTCATGAGTACCTGTGGGATGGATGGTGAGCCCACTTAAATAATATTAAATAAATAATAATAAAATAAATAAAAGCTCAAAAAAATATCCAGAGGTGAAACCTTCACCTCCAACTGTCCGTCTGTCGCGTATGGTCATCCTGCTTAGCAACAATAGAAGTAACGATAATTCAGTACATCTGAGTTGTACACTCGAGCGTATTGCACAGCTTCAGTTTGAAATTAAAATGGCGAGACGGCACGTATCAAATATTCAGCACGTGATTAGCTACATAACATCAAATAAAAAATTTACTGCAAAAGTTAGGGCACTTGCTCGAAACTAAGGGAAGCAAATCATACGCTGAACAAATGTAAACTGTTGACCATCAAGCAGCACTTGACGCAGGAGATAAGATCTCTTTCAGCAGCGAAACAGCGCCTTGAACGGCGAGTGAAGTGGATACAGAAAAATTCCACCCTTTCTAGTCCTCCTTCCCGTCTGTTTAATAAAACGTCACGTGCGGATAAAAATCCGCCTAGTCGAGAAGAGGTGCAAGTCTTCTGGGAGCAAGTTTATGGAGATACTCATCAGTAAATGAAGACGCTTCAGGTATACCACTCTTTCGTAACTTTTGCCAAAAGGCAAAGGTTACAAGGAAGAGTGTCCACTAATTACTTCTGAAGAAGTGAAGAAAGTTATCGCGAGAACTGATAATTTTCAGCGCCAGGGCCAGATAAAATCAACAACTTTCGGTGGAAGAAGTTCACTTCTATGCACCAACATCTAGCCTCGTATATTTACTACTTTCTCAAACGGAGGACAACCGATCCTGCAGTGGCTAGTGGAAGAACGCATAAAAATTGGTATTCGAGTCCGGGCGTCAGACTATGTTTATTATATGTTTTTGGGGTCGCTGAATCCAAATTCTGTGGATCCGACTCTCTGCATCGTAAAACACTTGCGTGCGCCCGCCATGACAGCATCAAAGCCGTAATCCAGGGACTTAGCTTGACCAAAGGCTCACTCCCTTGCCCGCCGTCACCGCGAGGAGGTACCCTGGATGCAGACACACTCAATTCGGATGAATAAATTTCACGAGTTTCTTTGAGAATCAGAACCCTGACGTGCTGGGTTCTTTTGGACCTCGGATTCGTTATCAGCGAGCCCAAAAACATATACTGAACATGGTCTGACCTCCGGACCCGAAAAAAGATTTTGAACCCTCTGTTTACAGACAGGGGATTTTAAGGCACAATCGATTTTCCAAAACTGAAAAGTCTTGTCTTTTGGAAAATATGGAAGTTCGGTTCCCCCATCATCAATAGGGTCAGGTCCTGTAAGTGGCGCGTATTACGTATTTTTCGAAGGTAATTTTTCAGGTCTTCAATTAATTCAACTTTTTGAAGCCGCCACCAATAGGCCTATATTTTTTCCGAAGGTCGTAGTGTAAGCTTTCAAACCTTGCAACGATTTTTTTTAAATTTATTAGTTACAGAATAATTCATTTTTTAACAAGTATGGATTTTTTTCTATATTTTTCCCAAATTTCAATTTTTATTTGAAAAAGTTTTTTACAATTGACACTAACAACAATTGGATCGTGTAGCAGACATTTCAAAAAATAACTCTGAATTTTACTCGATTTTTTGAAAGCCTTGAACAGTTCAAAAACTGAATAGGACTTAAAAGGCCCTGTCTGTAAACGGAAGGTGAGAGAAAGAAGTCTGTAAACGGAGGGTTAATTAAGTTGTTTGAGGTTGTGTCTGAACACTGTCGTGCTGGGGTTTTTTGGACCTCGTCTTGGGATTCAGCGACCCCAAAAACATATAGTAAACATTGTCTGCTCTCCAGACCCGAAAAATGATTTTTTTTGTGTGGCTGTGTCATTTATAAATATTAAAAGCTCATCCAATTGAATTGAAGCGACCTCGTATGGACAATTTTTATTTTTATCAACTAATAATTTATATTTTAAGTAGAATATAAAATTGTTTGTCCTTTCTCACGTTCAAAACGCGTGAAGCAGAATAAATGATATTAAATGTGAAACGTAATTTAATGCTGTGTTTATATGGAATAAGATTATCATTCAACTACGTCTTAGGTACTTCAATATTCACTCCCGTACATTATCCCAGGGAGAGGGTATACTAAATTTGATTACACAGCTGCATTAAACAATGTAGAAAATTATACTAATAGCAACTATAAATTTTAGTATTCTTATAGATTCATTATTATTTCTTCACTTTATTATACTATTTTCAAGAAAAAAATTTTCATTTCTCAAGAAGCGTGTTAACCATTGAAACAAAAACTATATATCTTATTGAAAATAGGTCTAAAGTAAATTTGAATATCCTTTTGGGGTGAACAATTTTTCTTCTCAATATTTTTTTCATGTCTCGTATAGTTTTGCTGGGAAAATGAATTTTTCATTCTTGGTAAAGCATCTTCGATGAATGAAACCAGAACTGTTGGTCGAAAATGGCTGTTTAACGGTCTCATACTTTTTCTTTTTAGGCATTACAAAAGTCTGCCGAATCTCAATCCAATCTGATCAGTCTTTCCAATGATATCGTGCCAGACATACAGACAAGAGATAAAAACCTTTGAGGAAGTCCTTTTTTTCTGACTCAGGGTGTCTCAAAACGTAGAGATTTGATCAAAACCGACGATATCAAATTTTGCAAAAAACTAATACCTTCTCATGAGAGTGAAAATGTAAAAACAAATTTTAATTTCACTAATATTTTCATCTATCAAAAATATGGTTCACAAAAAGAGTGTTCTCTCACCCATCCATCAATTTTGGATTTGAATTTCCAAAAGACAGGTTTTCTTATACTTTAAACCATGGGAAATTTTTACAATGAAAATTCATTACATCTAATTGTAAGAGAGAATAGAAACAGCCATATTGTTAATTAACAAATTCATAACTTTTGAACTATTACTCACAGGGAGTGTTCACGAATATCTCATTTTGAACCTTATATGATTCTATACAAATCATTTTCTACAGATTTTTACGAGCTTTTATTTGACTTGCTGTGTGAGTATCGAAGCCTTCTGTTCTAAGCTCACTGCATATTGTTCACATTCTGAGGATATATATGTTATATTTTATGGAGAAGTTGTAGGCTCCGGAAGCTTCGATCATGATTCCTTAAAGAAACCAATCCCAAAGCTACTGGAACGTGTACGTCATCCGCTCCTGCTCCTTCTGTCCTAGAAGGTAAGCAAGAGCGAAAAATTTACGCGTGATAACATCGGGCAACGCTGTTCCTTGGAGTCAGGTCTCTATCCGCGTATGACCTTACGCGGCAGACAAGACAGTTGGAGATAAAGGTTTCACCTCTGGATACTTTTTTAGAGCTACCAATCTTTGTAGAGTTTAAGAGGAACAGTGTTCACGGACCAGATGTAGTGATCCTAGGAGAACAGCCTTTTGCATCCGGTTCGCGATGATTATGACAATTATAAGATGGACTTTGTAGCCTTGGTACAGCCTACTCAGCTCGAAAAGAAGTGCTTGATATTTCGCCCGTTTTTCGCCCTCCTTTGCCGTGATATTACCATCGGCTGGTGCCGAGAATTCAATCATGTAAATGATCTTGTTCTTCAGATCTTGGAGGAAAATGTCAGGCTTCGTAGCACTGATATGTTGAGAGGTGGAGAATGAGAAATTCCAGTAGATCTTACACTGATCATTCTCCACAACTGACTCGAGTTCCCCGTGGGCGTATGGCAAGACGGGCAATAGATCAACACCATAGAAATGCCTAAGATGGTAATAGAACACTTTTAGAGCTGCATTGTGTCTCTCTATGTACACGTAGCGTGCATATTTAGAGGATCCACTGAGAACATGTCCAAGTGTTTCTGGCTCTTGCTTGCACGCTCGGAAGTTGGTATCGCGTACAGGTACATTCATTATGCGCTCGCGGTAAATTAAGGTATCTATGACGCCGTCTTGACACGCAAAACGAAATCCCTCGGTCTCCGATTTCAATCCAGCAGACTTGAGAAACATGTTGGATAGACCCATCGAGAGCTCTTCTCTACGTATGATGCCGTAGACCTTACCATGAAGGGGTTTCTCAGCATGTTCTCTTAGTAGGAGCGTGTGTTCTGCTTCCTGTATACGACTTTTGAGCACCAGAGGTGTTAGTGATGCTAGGCCATGTGTAATGCCGCCGGAATTAAATGGGAGGTCAAGCCCCTCTGCGGCCCTATCTGCCGCATGGTATAGAAACACCGCAGCATTGGCGACTTCACGTTGATGTACGAGTCGCATTAGGGAATCCGTGCTTTTTAGAACTGAGCAGGCTGTAGCCAGAACCGTTCTTCGATGAAGACACTCTAAGCTTAGCAATCCTCTACCCCCTTTATCGCGAGGCAGATATATTCGAGGTACGGAAGATCTAGGATGAAGACTTCGTTGTATTGTCATCATCTTGCGTTCGCTTCGATCAAGTTGTTTTAACTCATCGTTGTTCCATTTCACTGCAACAAACGTGTAGAGCAGTATAGGAACGGCCAGCATATTGGTCGCCTGGATCTCATTCTTTCCAGATAATTCGGAAGCCCAAATTTTTCTGAGAATTTGGCGATACCTTTTTCCAAAGGCCGTTTTCAAGTTACGCACATTTTGGGTTTCCGCTTGCGGTATTCCAATATATGTATATGTTTCTCCAATACCAAGATGTTGAATGGTATTTCCGCCTATGAGTTGAACATCATGATCGTCACTGGATGATGTAGTTTCTAGTCTTCCTTGGTGTAGGTGGACGCAGGCACACTTGTCCAGTCCAAAGCTCATGCCAATCGCTTTATAATACCTATTTACCGCATCTACAAGGATGTTAAGGTCCTTTTTTGAAGAAGCAAAGAGTTTAAGGTCGTCCATGTATAAAAGGTGGTTGACCTTATGTTCTCTTTTGTTCGGCGGGCCACATAGGTATCCAGAGCTTTTGACTCGGAGCACAATAGATAGAGGCAAGAGGGAGATGCAGAAAAGTATCGGACTTAGAGAGTCTCCTTGAAAGACCCCCCTCTTATATGTGAGAAAGCGCTGAAGAGTTCTTAGTTCTAGCGATAACTTTCTTCACTTCTTCAGCAGTAATTAGTGGACACTCTTCCTCTGGACCTTGTAACCTTTGCCTTTGGCAGAAGTTACGAAAGAGTGATATATCAGAAGCGTCTTCATTTAGCTGATAAGTATCTCCATATACTTGGTCCCAGAAGACTTGAATCTCTTCTGGACTAGGCGGATTTTTAACTACACATGACGCTTTATAGAACAGACGGGAAGGATTAGCAGAAAAGGTGGAATTTTCCTGAATCGACTTAACTCGCCGTTCAAGGCGCTGTTTCGCTGTTGAAAGAGATCTTACTTTTTGCGTCCAGTGCTGCTTGATGGTCGCAGTTTACACTTGTTCAGCGTGTGATTTGCTTTCCTCAAGTTTCGAGCAAGTGCCCTGACTCTTGGAGTGAACTTTTTATTTTATGTTATGTGACTAATCACGCACTGAACATTTGATGCATGCCGTCTCGCCGTTTCATTTTGAACTTAAGCTGTGCAATACGCTCGCGTGTCTTACTCAGACGTGCCGAAGTATCGTTACTTCTATCGTCGCTAAGCAGGGAGACCGCCTTCTCGTAAACTACACAGTTCAGATTCCAGAGATTGACATCTTCGGGGAGCAAATCGCGGAGAGCAGTATTAGTTTCAGCTAATTTGTCCATCCTGAGGAAGACTTTTTAGTGGATAGTTCTCCTACTTCTCATGTTGGCATTATCAGCTATCTGTGAAGGTGGTCTTGCTGGAACGGGTGAAATGTTCGCTGGAGGCTGTTGCTCCTCTTCCTGTTGATAAAGAGCTTCATATCCGTTTTTTTCGCAAGAAGGATACCTGATCTCTTAAATACTGAGGCGTTTTATGAGCATATTCCGGGTGCATATTGCCCCAACGGTCATGTAACCTCTTCATGAATCCTCTCCGCGCCGGTGAGCTTCTTTGCCAACAGGTAAGAAGGTCCCTCCTGAGTTGGTCCGACCATTTAAATCGATGTTCTCGCGTTTGTCCGGGGTCATTGCCTGGTCGTCGCCTCGGTTCGTTCCCATTGCCACTCCCAACTGAACCATGGCCTCCATCCGAGAGAGGCCTATTGTGGGTGGCACTGCGCGATACTTGTATCGTAACCGCATAATTCGTTGCATTGGGGAGTTAGCCCAAAGCAATGCGGTTGACTGTAAGAGCCGGAGCTCTCGGGCGATGGGGTCGCCACATCCCTACGCCTTATATATGTCACATTTATTATTATTATTTTTTTTTTCAAACTTTTCCTCGGGTGAACCCGGTTTTTCGTCACAGCCACGGACTAAGTCAAGTGACTGATGAGATGAGGATGTTATAAGTTATTTCAATACGTTGTTTGAAATCATTTACGATGATGTTGTAGGTACAAAATTAGAAGCATGGTGTAGTTTGCAGTTTGGCTTTGCCGCTGTTATCCATACACAGCGGCCGTGAGTGTTGAAGGTGACACCAGTCGCCTCTGGATGCTTTCTTAGAGCTACCATGTTCATATCTACCCAACTATTATAATTTTTTTTCAAACTTTTTCTCGGGTGAACCCGGTTTTTCGTCATAGCACCGACTAAGTCAAGTGACTTATTATTTTTAGTATCATTATTATTAATATTATATTAAGTTATATTATTCACTCTGACTCGTAAAATTAGGCGAAGTCATTCGCGCAACGAGTAGAATGATTATCGGCATTAGCATTTTATCAACGGTGACTCACTAATTGTTTTATGAATTAAAGTCGAGTGGAAGGACAAAGAATTTCTATCTTGCATCTCAGAATTTTTCATATCTGTTCGATTTTTAGGTCATAGGGCCTTCAGAATTACTCATGCTTACAATTTGTTTACCATCTGTACTAAATATTAGGGGTGTCGGTATCATTCGCACAAATGAAGAAATACACTTCGCTGTGCTCTTCTGTCTCACATAGTCATAAATGCTTACATACTAAAAATATTTTGTTCAATTGAAAGATTTTTAAAAACTAAAATTTTTAAATGTAGTTATTAGAAACAAATAGGTGATAAAAAGTAACTTTTCGTTATAAGCGATATTTCAGAACTTCATTTGTACATTTTTTGGAGAAAATTTATATGTAGAGATAATTACGTAAGATTTAAGAAAAACTATTCTTTTGAAATTTTGGAAATGTAAAGAAGGTATTGTAATTTACTATTTCTATGTTTCTTATTATTATGTTTTGTAACTTGATATAATATGTTTCTAATAGTTAATTTTCTGTAATAGATAATTTGATGAGGGGATCGTTCCTGATTCCAAAACTTTTGTTGTATAATTATGAATAAATAGTCCGGGAGAGAACGAAAAACATAAGATTTTTCATTTGAAATACCAACGCTGAACTTGTAAAATCCATACGCATTGATAACTATTTAATTTTTTATAATAAAAATTCAATATATAACCAGTTTTGAATATAGATGGGTTAATTGTTCTAACAAACTTACCAGAGAAATGCATAATGCAGTAATTTTCCAGCAGATAGACATCTTTTATTTAAAACAATCAATTAACAATGTCAAATTACAATGTTCAAAATATACAGAAAAAAGAATTATAACTATTTCTTGAATTTTATTTCTCGCATATACATTGTACAATATGTACGTATTTTTGTGGAAATTTACATATATAAACCCCCTCCTTATTATCTACCCCCTACCGTTTGCAGTCGGATTTTTATTATAGGCGCTCGCATTTGCTTGGAAGTTTGGCCAAGAGAAAGGTAAACTGCAAAAAACCTTTCTCGAGCGCAGCTGGTTTCAGGAATCGATTTTGGTTGTAGACATTCAATATCAGCAAGTGTCCACAGAAACCGGAATTTACTTGTTTATATCTTTGATATAACAAACTGAAAAAGATTCGCCAGCTAAAGATTGTCTTAATCGAATAATTCAAATTCTTGGTAACCTCTGTATAGAAATGGCTTTAGTATTTTGCTATTAAATATTACATTTGTTTTGCATTTTGATATATTTTAATATGTATAAATGATGTAGAATCGAAATAATATGAGTAATATAGATTATTAGCCTCGCCCTCTATTCTTCATTGAATTTATTTTTTTAAAATTTTTATTAATATTATTATTAGAAATTAAATTTAAAGAGAGCGGGTTGCCAATAATCGCATATTACTGATATTAGTTTAATTCTGCCATCATCTCTACATATTACAATATATAAAACGTATAAAAAACAAATATAATATTTCATTGTCACTTCTTTAGTCACTTCTATACTGAGGTTACTAAGAATTCCACTGATTCGATTGAGATAATATTTAGCTGGCGATACTCTTTCAGTTTGTTGTATCAATGATATAAGCAGCGCAGCCACTAGTGAAGGCCACTAGCCCAGGAAGGTCGACGGTTTGTTTGCACGAGCGCCCCCACAAGATCATACTCATATTTTGGCGATATCAAATGGAAGTGCGTCATCATTGGATTATTCACATCTTCTGGATGGGGAGGTTCGAGTCGTGCCATCAAACCAATGTCATTATTTCTTTGTATATAAATGTCGTATGTTTTACATTCAAAATCATGTTGATCACGGACAGTCATGAGTTGTGCAGCTAAAAGATGGCCATTCGGGGATACGAAAGAAAGGAACTCGCTGCCTTTTTCAGGTGCAGATGTTAGGATAAGTCCAGTTTGAACTCCGTCACCTGGCTTTCGTAAATAAATCCGGCTGGATGTAGGAATATGAACTACGGGACGCACAATATTACCTCTAATGATTTCCCAAAGGTTCCCGTACATTGCATCTAGTATTAAAAAAAAGTGATTTGTAAAGTTTTTGTATGCTGGAAATAGCTTTTTCTAATATGTATAAGTGCACAAGATAGGCGATTATCGTGCTGCAAGTAAAACTTGAAACATGAGCCGGAGGTAAAACGTAGACGAGTTCGAGAAGCAGAAGGCAAATTTACGCAAATGGCACGAGTAGCAACTGAATGTGTGCACGTATATCAGAGACTGTATTTTCTCTGTTTTTGTTCTGTATGATGATACTGTTACCTACACAGTTACTGCCATCTAAAAATTTGGATTTAAGCTGAGCCGTGATAAGTTCAAACTTCCCTATCCGTTTCTGCACTTTTCCCCTCCCATTTTTCTCTTCAATTTATCTCACCCACATGAACCTCATATCTCTCCTTACTTATTTCCCCCTCACACCCTTCTTACATCACCTTCTCTTCCTCCGTATCTCCTTCTCTTGCTCATCCACCTTAATCCCTAAGCAGCCCCTTCACCATTCTTATATGCTACTCCCTTCCCTTTTTGCATTATCTTTTCCTCTCGCCCCTCATCTTAGAACCCTATTCTTTTATTTCTACTTCATATTCCCTCCATAACCCACCCTATTTTGATTTATGCTGATACGTAATGAATCTAAAATTCTAAAATAGTATGCAAGATTGTTATATTTGTATTGTTTTAAGAATACAATAGTTAGTTTCCGGACTTTTTTCTTTGAATCAGGGCAGTTTTAATAATCTGATTTTTGAAGGAGTGTTCGCGCCTTTGATAAACATGAGAAATATATCTAAGAAAGAAGGATTCTGATTGTAGCCTACGGCAACATTTCTCAGTCTCTGACACCTACCACCCATCCCCTCCTATTTATGTCTCAGTACTCCTGTTAGCATACCTTCTTCTCTTTCTTAAATTCCCTTACTCCTTCTCTTGCCCAATTCCCCCTGTCCTCTTCCCCTACCATATTACTACTTATTCAATTTCACGAGAGCGACCACAACCCCAAGCCTCTGTAGCTGAGCATAGGAAAGTGGTGGTGGAAGTGACACGTATGGCCTTTGAGCCGATTTCCCTTATCTGGGCAGGCCTGGTCTAATTTACTCTTCTACTTCTTGCCCCTTCTTCTATACCTCACCCTCTTCTGCTTCTCACCCTTCATTATCGCCCGTTTGACGGAGGCAATTTGGTCTTTATATGAGTTTAGACGAAGTGTAATGACACACTAAAAATAATTTGAAAAGCTATATTACAGCTGAGAATATGAAAAAAAAAGTTAAAAGTGTTTCCTGTAATATATTTCAACACCTGGTTGAACTATGGAACATAGCTTCAATCGTCACTTTTTCATTCCCATATGTTACAAGATTCGAATCTGGCAACGTGGCGCTAAATCAGCATTTTTGTTAGAAAACTTTTTCGGATGCAAATTTCTTCTTGTAAATTTCATTTGGTATCGTTAGAAATCAAATTTAGGCCTAATATTAATATAAATTTAAAAGGAATATATTGAACAATCAAAAGTTGCCATCATCTTTCTTTCGAAACAAAAATTGAGATGGAAGCCTTTATCTAAAGTAATGGCATACGAGATATGGTACTATCCAGATTTTAAGGATATGTAATATTTCTAATTAGTATATTAATATTATATCATATTAAGTACACTTACATGTAAAATTAGGCAAAGCGATAGAGGCTAAAAGTAGAATGAAGATCTTCATTGTTTTTAGATACAAGTAGAGACAACGATTCAGAAATAGATACTGGTTTTGGAAGAATTTCTTTAAAATGACTGGATTTATATACTATTGACAATTGAGTGGAAGGAGAAAGGTTGTTTATCTCAGATATCACAATTTTTCATATCTGATAGACTCTTCAGAACTATTCAAGTTTACATATTCTCCATCATCAATACTGAAGTGTAGAGGTAATAAAGTATCTTTTGCGCAACTGAAAAGTGAGTAAATTGAATGCCTCATACACAGACATTACATTCCGCCTCCACACATGAAGGCAGAATGTAATGTCTGTATATTAATTGACTTTTAGGCAAAAATTTTCGACCAATTTAAGGATTTTCTTCAAATGAAACTCAAACCATTTGTAATGTAATAAACGAGTATATTATATGATAACATAATAAAGCATTAGAGGAACATTTTTCTGAGAAGTTGTTCAAACTTTATTTTATTCAACAATGATAGTTGAACATTTCCAAGTAATGAATTCTTTATCTTTATTAAAGAATTTCTGAACCGAACTTTCATCCACCTGAATGCCTGTCAAAACAACTTTTTCGCTTTGCGCTATAAGGTCTAAGCAAATAGTAATAAGCAAATTAATTACAATATTGTTAACCTAATTTTTAATTATTCTTAACTTAGTACTGCGTATTGAAGATTTACATTAAAATTAGTAGTTCGTATTTAAATATTCAAATACTAGGATAGACGCGATCGCTCTGACATAACGCCCATATCACGACCGTCTACATGCACATTGAAGTCTGAGCGTTCGTCAAACCCAAGTGGCCAGGGACCTCTCTCTATCAAGCGAAAGATATTATATCCACCGCTCATTGCAGCCAGGCGCCAAATATTTATAAAACAAACACTAGTACACAATAAGGTTCGTTTTCACTCGAGAAATACCAAAACCTGACTGGCGACGTGCACGTACCAGACTACTGGAGGCTCATGTCTTGCCCGCGTGGAGCCCTATATCACTGGTTCAATCTATAATTTGGCGTCACTGGTAGAATCAGTAGCGCTGTTATAGTTGAATCACTTACTGGTTCGCCCAGTCGAAGTGGAAAAATTAATGGTTCAACAGTGATAATTCAGAATACTGATTCAACCAGTGACAATTTCACTAGTTCAGTTTAAAAGAGCAGCTTATTTCAAGTTTATAATACGCGCGCTTGAGTAGCATAACGTTTTTCGTACTATGAACGAGGTGGTAAGGTGGTAAGGTCCGGCTGCCTTGTTCATAAGGCTATTCTCACCGGGTTATGGGGTTTCTGAGTTATGGGGTTTCTGAGTTATGGGGTTTTTTAAGAATGTGGGCGTAAGGCTCAAGAAGCATGCATGGCTCGAACATACTGTTTTCCAAGGCTTCAACGCGCATATGTCTCTTCTTTACCGGGTGGGCGGATTTGGGTGTTATGGCATTTTATGGTTATGTGGTTAAGGGCTTATGGCTTTGCGGGGTTATGGGGTTCTGGAGTTATTAGGATATTGAGTGGTCAATGTATAGAGGATTTATTGGGGTTTTGGGCCTATTTTTTAAGATTATGTAAAATCCTGACGTGATGGGGTTGAATGGACCCCAAATTTGGATTCAGCGACCCGGAAAACATATGATAGACATAGTCAGACTCCAGGGGTAATTTTTTCGACTTTTTTTGTGGAGCTGTGTAATTGTTCGGATCGCGTCGACCAGGTCGGATTTCGGGTTCGCACAAGCCGGTCCGAAAACCTGAACCCCGGCCAAAAATTCCATGAGAAAATTTGCCTAAATTTCAGGTTATTTCCGGTAACTGCTGCGGCAATTTATAGTAATTGGTCAGAAATTATCCAAATGATCTGGAATTTACAAAAATGTTCAAATTGAACTTTCGGACTCTTTCAGGTTTTTGAGACACCTTGGGCTTTTGTGTTCTTAGGCTGGGTTGCGAACCTAACATTTTGTACATCACTAGTATCAAATAGTTATTATATGTTACTGATCAAGATTATTTAAAAAATTAGATTTTATGTTTTTTGAGGCTAATGGACTTAATCTAACTGAACTGAACTAACCGGAACCTTGGACGACGCGAAAATTATTAAAGGAAACATTTTTTCCCTCTGTATTCACACTTCGATTTAAAAAATGAGTACCGCTTTGTATTTGAAACATATTAAGTGTCAATATTTACTAAATGAAATGAGCCTATTGAATTTTAAAGTCGGAGCTTGAGACGAGAGTCTTAATTGAATATTTCCTTTGCACGTAAACCTCAAAAGAAGTTATTAGAACGTTCCAAAAACCGTCCTAAGTCGGGCCAAATAATTTTCTAAAAACGTTACAAATAAGTACTAATTCTAAAAAAAAAATAATGATAAAGTGAAAGGTCTAACGTATTTAATTAATTTAATGTTTTAATTTTTAATTTTTTTTTTTTGATCAACTCAATATTATCTGTAATAATATTTTTTATTATCCATTAAAACGATAAATTAATTTCATCATATGTATAAATGAATATTAGTAAAAATAAGGTCAGAAAGTAAAGTGTTGAACAATTTTCGAGTTTTTATGGCGAAATATTGGAGCTATCATTTTGTTTAGAAAAATTTAGATATAAAATTCCAAATCAGCTATCAGCTAATTGTGATATCGAATTTAAAATCAGGTGCCCTATAAAATCCTTCACAGTGTATTTCATGCATATCGCATCATTTTTTTTTTAATTCTTGCCTTTTCTCGGATTTAGGACCTCAGTGCACCGCATTTTCGAAAATGATTTCTTGACTTTTTTTAAATACTGTTTTCTGTTGAAAAAATCACAAGCAGAACCTCAAATAACAATAAATAAATAACCTCAATTTCCGAAATCTTCTTAACTTTACTCAAAACATTATGATTTTTCTTATGAAATATCTATTTTGGTCGAGGAAGCATAAACATATGCTCAAATTGTTGAAGCTTGTTAGCTTTGTTAAATAATTATAGATTTCTTCTCTAAAATACGAATTTAGTTTTTAAAAAAATGTTAAGATAACCTCCAATTGTAAAACCTAGTTTTTATAGTTTTTCTCATTACCTTATTAATTGTTTTCGAAAATGTCCATTTCCGTTGTCATCATGTGAACAAAACCTTACAAGTGGTCACTCCTTCTCAAAAAGTGATGATTTTTCTTTTGCCATAACGATTTCAGTTCAAAAAACACAAAATTTATGGCATTAAATTCTTACAACTTGCAAGATTACTTTAATACTTCATTCTCTTCCTTCGAAAGTATCGAGTTTCGTTGAAAAAAGCTAAATGTAACCTTAAATATAGTAAGATTCCATCAATCTTTATGATATTTCTGCCAAAAAAATTCAAAGATATAACCTTAAATTTGTTGAAATTGTACAATTTTCTCAGTAAATCATTATTTTTCTTGAAAATATTTAATTCTTTGGAAAACCCCCAAACATAGTCTTAAATTCTTAAAACTGTTTAGGTGTTCGCCCTTGTATAAACAAAACTATTGAGGGTGGAATTGAAGCAAACTGAAAATTCCTTTACAGGAGTCTCGGAGGATCCTGAACATGTTCCTGTACACGAAATCGCACACAAACATGTACAGGTAATCTTGACGGTTCCTGTGCAGCAATTTGGCGAAGAAAACTGCACATGATCCTACAAAGGAATCTGGACACAAGCCTACCTTTGAATGATCCTGTACAGGTTCCTTCAAAGAGTGAATTGAGACGCAGGTTCATATACAGGAACCTGGCCGGCTGATTTTTTGTAACGAAGTTGAGCAGTGGCGGACTGGCCATAGGTTGGGATGCGGGAAATCCCGCCGGCGCACACCCTATCAGGCTCCCCCCCTAAGGCATGTAGGCGCCCTCTACGATCATTTTTTTAAGCAAAGTAAATGTTTTCAATATTAAACAAGAGAAAGCAGAAGGAATTTAATTAAAATGGTAGTCTGTAAACATATTGTTATACTCCATAAGCTAGTTAATCATCAACACATAACATCGTACATGAATTCCAAATTATACTTCCAAAGCAATTGAAAGTTTTATGAGGATTAATTTGTTTGTCCTTCCAGGATTCGTAACTAAGCAACAAAAAAAATTATATTCTCTTGCATCTAACATAATTTTTCCTCATTATAAAAAGCTTCAGCAATGTATTTATTATCTGCGTTTATCAAACTATAAATAGTTCAAAATTATTTCGTAAAACTTTAAACGTTGCAACATATTATTGTGTTAAAGAAAGGATTTAAAATCCTTTTTCTATAAATTAATAGGTCAATCCGAGTTCGGATTTATTCGGATTCATTTAGATTGAAACTTTGGTTGAGATTTACCCGGATTAAGTCGGATTAATTTTTTAATATAATAATAATTTTTTTTTCTGGAGAGATTAATAGCGAGATTAACAGTCTTTCGCATAATAATAGTAATTATTGCGAGTATTTGAATATATACTACTGCTGCGTCGTGGAAAATATGTTTGTTAATGAAAATCAAAAAATTATTATAAAAGTGGCACAAAAAACAATGGTGGTTTCTGCCTTTTTTTTTGCTTTTCAGGAAGGCGCCCCTACATATCGACTTCCCGCGGACGCCCCAAGGTACCAAGTCCGCCATTGAAGTTGAGAAAAATAAGAATTTGTTACAATTTCAAAATGATTGGCGATCATTGGGTTTCGTATTGATTATACATATTCAGGGTCTTCATGCGCTGGATTTTTAAAATTTTTCATAGAAAATTGCAATTATTTAGCAAACCTTGAAACAATTATTTGCCTTACATAAGGATGAACTTGAGTGTCTAAACAAGTTTATTTTTAATTGCATAGCTTTTTTTTTCACGCAAAAGATATTATATTGCCTGTCTGAATCAAAATAGTTGAAACTTAACTAATGACTAGTAAAATTTTCCAGATTTGAATAGCGAAAAGTGGGCCACTAAAGATCAGTAGGAAATTACTAACTCGATTAATCAAGATATTTCTGATTCAATAGTCAATTTAACTTGCTTTGCAAAATATATAAACAAATTTGGGGCTGTATACAGCAATTAAAATTGTTTTGAAAATTGCTGAAGGAAAAAATAGAAAAATTGTATATAAAATAACGAGAAGGTGTAATATTTGTAACCTTATTGAAACTATGAGAAGGCCCTATTCGGAAGTTGTAAACGTGATTTAGCCTGATTTCATTTTCAAAATATTGCCTTCTAATTGTTTGTAGAACTTTCAGAAAAATAAGAATTTTTTTTCAATTACAGTTGATCAATCGGCTATAAATAAATTAGGTATATTCAGGGTACTCATGACTGGTCGTACGAGAAAATGTCTCAAGGGTAAACAGTTTTATCTTGTGTGAAATCTTTGTTTAAGAATGATGAAAAAACAATTTTGTTTACTAAGGGTTTTTATTTATAACAATTATTATAAATAATTAAGCAAGAGACTTCATGAAAAATAAGCAATGCTATTAATGATAAGTATAGGTTTTGCAATAGTTGTAGGGAACATTATGACATGGCTTGGCCTGAATGATTTTTTAATAACAAAAGAAAAGTCTATATAATTTCCTCCAAGAATTAGCCATTTTTTAACAAGAATTCACGGAGAGAAGTTTTTGTTCATTTGGAAGATTTATTATTTGTTTTCAAGAGACATAGTCTCGACATGGCCAATGTACAAGTTCCTTGAATCAATAAAAAATATATGTATGTGTCCTCGTTCAAATAAACATTAGTACTATGAGGAAATATGTTCTTGATGCTGAGAAATAAGACGCAAATAAAATTGATATCACTTTCAATATGCACATTTATATAAGTTCTATTTACATGTGTGTAAAGTCATTTGTGTGTATTGATTGTGATGTAACCGACTATTTTTTCTGGCAGTGAAGCCAAAAGGAAGCATTTTTTGAAAAAAAGTTAAATTTTCAACCAAAAAGTTCACTTTTTCTACTATGAAATATGAATTTCCAATCCAAAAATAGATAAATAAACCTTCAGATGAAAAATTAATTTCTTATTAAAAAAATAAAATTTTTGAAGAATAGTTAAATTCTCAATCAAAAAGGTGATTCTCAAAAATGAAATGAATTTTTAACAAAATAGTTGAACTTTCAAGAAAGAAGTTGGATCTTTACCCAAAAAGTATAAATTTTGATTTAAAAAGTTAATTTTTCAAATAGAAAGACGAATTTTTAACCGAATCGAATAATTTTCTTTCAAGAAAGTCGAATTGTCATAAAAATTCACGAATTTCCTACCAAACTGTCGAAGTGTCAAGCCAAAAGGGGGAATTTCCTACAGAAAAGTTGAATTTTCAACCTAAAAATTTAAATATTGAAAACATGTTAATTCACAACCAAATAGTTGCATTTGCAACTGAAATTATATAGCTTCAACCACACAAAAATTAATGCTTCACAAAGCTGAAATGTAATAGTTGATACTATAACCAAGCATTATTTTAACGTAAATATAAATCAGTTGAATTCAACCAAAAATATTAATTGTCAACAAAACAGTTGATTTCTCAACTAAAAAAAGTCAATTTTCAACCGAAAATTTGAATTTTTAGCCGAAAGGGATAAATTTTCAATTAAGGCGATAAATTTTCTACCAAAAGAGACGATTAATCAACTAAACACATCAAGTTTTAACCAAATATGTAAACTTTCCATGAGAAATGATCAATTTTTGATGTGTAAACATCTTAGACCTCGATATGGGTAGTCGCGCCTGATTCGAATGAACCCAGATAACAAAATGCTTGCAAAATGATGGCGTAATCGCACGCATATATGCGGATCGATCCGCACATATGCGTGCGAATACGCACGCATATGTGTCATCAATTGAGGTTCATATCGCACGCATGTTATGATCATCATGACGTGCGTGCGATATCGCATGCACATTGTGATTTTTCATTAGAAATAATAGAATCATGAATAATAATAAATAATAATAAGAGAATAATAAAATATTCATATAAATATAAAATTATTTATATTTATATAAATATTTTATTATTAAGTAAGAAAAGATCAAATAATTTTTTTTTAAATTTTAATCAGAGAACTAATAACAAAAAGTGATTGCATTTTCGAAAAGTTGGTCGATCATTCTTTAAACAAGATTTTTCAATAAATACAGTATTTATAAACAAATTTTTTTGTAAAATATGTTTTGGAAAGTTTGAACCAAGACAAGTCGACTTTTTTCCGCTTACACTATTTTTTTGTAGAATTCATCGTTCTCAAATTATTATAGTGCTATGAACAATTATATTTGCATTAAAATTGACATATTTCCAAAGAGATATCTCAGCACTTATCTGACTTAAAATATTCGAAAAAAGGCAAATTGATTTTCATGACACGTACTGAAAAAGAAAAAAAAATTCCGATCGAAATAAAACTTTTGTTCATGAACAAATTTAAACCCCGGTATTTTTAACAACAATATATAAATATTGCACGAATAGTTGTTAAAAACCTTTTTCTTAAATGCCTTTTCTCAATTTTTTTACTGATATATCTATCTGCAAATATGTAAGTTTTAGTACAAACAGAATTATTTATAACGCTAAAACTTGAGAATGGTTAATTGTACAAAATAAGTGTAAACGGAAAAAAGTCTTGCCTTGGTACAAGCTTTCCAAAACGTATTTGTAAGTTTTTTCTTCTTAATAAATGCTGTATTTGTTTTAAAAAACTTATTCAAATAATGAACGAACAACAAACATAGAATGCTAATTAAAAGGCGAACTCCTTTCTTGTAATGCAGCTTAGATTGTCAACATGTCAGCTGGTGTTGTGCACGGGTGGGGGAAACGTTCAACTTCGTTGGTCAAACAGCCTCCGATCTGCCACCATTTGACTACCTATTCATTTTGTTGAGCGCGCGCTACATTCAAATTCGTAAACGCACTTAGTAATATATCCTTATCACAAAAGATAATAATTCTAATAATATACAAATCTTCTTTATACTTATGTATGTATTACATAATATAATATTATGATATAATAATTACTCATTACTACATAATAATAGAAGTTCAGATTCCATTTAATTAATACTTTTGAGCTTTCATGTGCCCATATGAAAGTTCTCAAAAAGGGTGTTGTAGCCTATTAATAGGTTCATTAAGTATTATTTAAAATATTGAAAAAACTATTTTCTGAATTGAGACAAAATTTTTTAAAGAAACAGTTATTTGTGAAACAAGTGCGTATTACACGCTATTTTTTGCAACGCCAGTCCGAAAAACTTGTTAGGAGGTGGTAACGAAAAATACTAATTTTATATTGCATAGAGTGGAGCAGAGACATTTTTTTGGAAAAAAAATATTAAAAAATTTGTTGACAAAAAATTTTCTTTTAAATTTTTTTGAAGAAAAATGTTCTGAAAAAAAATGTTGTGCAAAAAAATGTTTTAAACAAAATTTTGTGGAAATAAATTTAAAAAAAAAAATCTTGTGAAAAAAATGTTTGAAAAAAAATTTTGTGAACAAAATTTTTTGAAACACAAATTTTGAAAAAAAATGTGAAAAAAAATTTGTGAACAAAAAAATTTGTTGGAAAAAAAATTATTAAAAAAAAATGTTGGCGTTTCTACTCTTTTGCAAGGGGGGGGGGCTACGAAACCCTGAATAATCAATAATATATACTATTAATATTGTTTTCTGTATGATGCCTTCACACGTGCGTTGTATTTTGCACGCATTTCCTGAAGGCATATATGATAGCGAAATGCGTGTCATAACGCTCGCAGCTACGTGACTATCATCCCGTGATGGCGAAATGAACCCTCTCACGCACGCACAGCATGATAATCACACAATGCGGGTGATGTGAGACGCACGATTGTTATCTGGGAAACCACGACTGCATAGTGTAATGCTACATGTAACGCAGGCTTGTCACGCACACGTTGTGTCTTATGGCACAGACCGGAGGCTCGCTTTTCTTCACCCACAGACAGGAGCCCTTCAGTCTCTCTTTGCCCATCTCTCTCTCTCTCTCTCTCTCTCCTTTTCCATCTCTCTCTCTCCTTTTCCATCTCTCTCTCTCTCTCTCCTTCTCCACCCCTTCTCTCTCACGCATTTTGAATTCATATTAAATTCTGTAGAGTTCAATTTAGTGTACGATAAAATATACCGGAAAAGAAAATTGAAATCCGGCATATTTTGCCGGACTAGAATACTTGATCTTATATTATCTTAAAATCGTGGAAAATTATTGTTTTCTGGATATAAGTGATAGAATTTAATTATCTTCTTCAGGAAATATAATTAGCCTAATTCTAAATGTAGATGCGTAATATAAATGTACACAATGTATTCTTTCAGAGAACTCATATCGGTCCGCACCGGTATTTTATAAACAAAGCTTGACTAAGCAGGCAAAGGAGAAAATGCGTTTTAGGAAAGGGGCCGTACGTAAATTACGTAACGGATAATCGCCCCTCTCCACCCCCATGTAACGAACCGTAACAAAATGTTTCTACCCCCCTATTGCTGTACGTAATTTATGGTTTCCAGAAATAATAAGATATGGGACTTGAAACTAGTGGAAATTAGTTGTATTTAAGATAATGCGTGCTGTGCAGGGAGAAAACTTCATTTTCAAAATTCTATGATTTTTCTTCGACCAATTTTTTTTCTTTAACCATTAACATTCAAATCCCATTAACATGCATATACAAATCAAAAATTTTGAAATTTATTTCTTTTAAACAAAAAAAGTGACTTTTCTACGATAAGAGATGACTTCTTAAGAAAATACTTAATTTTTGTACAAAATAATTCAATTCTCTACAAAACAATTGACTTTTCAAAGAAATAGTTCAATTTTCAACCTTAAAAGAAAATTCGTAACAAAAAGTTTAATAGTTGATAGTTCAACCTAGAAGGATGAAATGTAATTGAAAAAAAATTAATTTCAAAATCAAAAAGACGAATGTTCAACAAATAAAAAGATTTCTCAGTGATGAAAGAAAAAAAAGTTCACCTGAATTGTTGATCCTGAAAACCAAAAGACGAATTTTCTGTACAAACATTGAATTTTCAACAAGTAAAATAGGAATTTTCAGAAAAAAAATTAATTTTCAACAAAATAGTTAAATTTTTAACCAAAGAGGTAAAGCTTCATTAAAAACAAATTCAAAAGAATAGTTCAACTTTTACCCACGCAGTTAAATTTTCAATTATAATAAATCAGTTCTCAACTAAATAGTCAAACTTTAACAAAAAAGAGACGAATTTTCAAATAAAAATATGAATCTTCAACGAAATAATTATTTTTTAACAAATTGGTTCAAAAAAAATTTTCAAACAAAAAACTGTTTAAATAAGAAGTGAATTTTCTACGAAGGTATTTGAATTTTCAACCCAAAAAGACGATTTTTCGATAATAGCAGTTAAATTTTCATGCAAAAAGGATGCCTTTTTAAAACAATTATTTAATTTTTAATCAAACAGTTGCATTTTCACCGAAGAAAGATCAATTTTCTACTAAAGCAGATGAATTTTTAAATCAGAAAGACAAATATTCAAAAATATAGTTGAATTTTCATCGAAAAAATATTTAAATTAATTTTTCTACACAAAATGTGAATTTTTCTCAAAAGATAAATTTTCTACGAAATAGTTGAATTTTCAACCAAACAGTTGCAGTCTTATCAAAAAAAGATTAATTTTCTGCTCAGATAGATGAATTTTTTAATAAAAAATATACATTTTCCAAAAAATAGTTGGATTTTTATCCAAAAAACATTTAAATTTATTTTTCAACACCAAAATATGAATTTCTGTCAAAAAGTAAATTTTCTACGAAATAGTGGAATTTTCAAGCAAAAAGATTAATTGATGAACAAAACTGTTGCAGTTTCAAACAAATAATAAAATTTACAACTAAAAAGACTATTTTCAGGAAGAAGCAACGGCAAAAAAAGAAATATAAATACAAAGCAAATAAATTACTAAGAAGAATGTTATATCAGGATTACCGCAAAACTTAATTTTAAAAATTCTCTAATTTTTCCCTAACCACTTTTTCATTTTCCCTGACCATTAATATTCAAAAACCAGAATATTACATTTGTAACATTTTGAACCTAGAATCTTTTATAAGCGGAATAAAATAATTTTAAATAAAAGTTGAAAATTTTC
>CAKNXH010001969.1:136321-152898 GCA_932178445.1 Andricus quercusramuli
GCTTCGCGCTCGATCATATATTCATCTCGCGCTTCGCGCTCGATTATGTATTCACCTCGCGCTACGCGCTCGGGCGTATTCACATCGCGCTTTACGCTCGATTCCTCTAGATCTTTGAACTTCGTGTTCGACTTCGATGAAAAGAAAAAGTTTATTTCTAAATATTAGAAAATTATCAAAACCTCTACACACATTCTCATCCAGATACCCGCGCTTCGCGCTCGATATTTGATTTCAAATTCATTTGAACCCTGCGTTCCACGCTCGGTTCTGTGCACCGTATAATAGAAACAAAAAAGTTTGAGCGCACTTACGGCGCGCGATTTGGGCGTCGCGCTTCGCGATTCGTATTTGATTTCAAATGAACAATAATTATATAAATTAAGCGACAAATTTTATTAGTTAAAATGTTATTTTAGATTTTCCGTTTTTCAAAAAAGTTATTTTTTTCATTTTGAATATATTCTTACAACGAAAATGGATTTTTCCAAAGTTTTCCAAAAATTTGATTTCTTTTACTGTCAATGTTATTTTCACGAATAAAATAAAAACTACGCGTCCTATCGAAACATGATGGATAACAAATTTGTACCTCTTCTTTGAATGAACAAATGTTGTCTCCGTCATGTTTTTCGTAGCTTGTGTTATTCGTCTAAAAATTTATTTTTTCTATTTTCAATGTTGTTTTTTATGAATAAAACAAAAACTATGCATCATATCAAAAAGTGAATAATAACAAATTTGTAGATCTTTTTTAGGTGCATAATTTTGGTCCAGTCATCTTTTGTCGTATCTTGCATAGTTTCACAGCAAAATGGAATTTTTGATTTCTCATTATTTTGTTGTGCGATCAGAATTTAAATTTTTTATTTTTTGAAAAATTCAAAAAGTTATTATGAAAATATTGTAAGGTGTTCAAAAATCAACGTTTTTCTTCTCTTGACTTTCTTTCATAACGTGCGTTTTTCGGCTTACAATGTTCATTTTCGTTTGTTTTTTGGAATTTTGAAAATGCTATAACTCTGGTAATTTTTTTTTTATCTGAAAAAGTCATTAGGATATTTTTTTCCTCTTTTTGCTTACTACTAACAACCGTCCATAGAATTTCCAAATCTTCAAAAAAAGTGTTCTCAAAAATTTTCAAAATGTGCTCACTTTTTGAAATTTCATCCGAAATAGCTGGTTAACGAACTTGTTCTTTCTTTTTAGGCCCTAAAAAAGTGTGCCAAAGCACAACCCAATCTGATTATTTTTTCGAAAGTTATCGTGCCTACAGACAGACAGACAGACAGACTGACAGACACCTTGGTAAAAACCTTTTTTTCTGGCTCAGGGGGTCTCAAAACGTGGAGATTTGATGAAAACCGACCAAGTCAAATTTTACATAAAACCAATACCTTCTCATTAGAATGAGAATGTAATAAATACTTAATTTATATTTACAGTTTATCAACTTAACATTTTTCTTGTTTTCTTTTTTTTTTGTCGAAGTTAACCCGTACCACCGAGCCTCTGAAATTAACATGGGGTTTTAAAAGGGAAAAGCTTGATTTAGAAAAAAATGGGGAAAAGAGCTACTTGTTATAAAATTTTTGTGAATTGTTATTATGCTTAGAAAGTGACCCCAAAAAATGCAAAATAGCAGTTCTCTATTAAATTCATACTAAAACCGGTGTCCTTCGGATTTTCTTTACAAGAATTATTTTTAGTTAATAAGGGACGAGTTTCCAAGTATTTTGTAAATAAGTTTTTATTATTCAAACAATAATTATTTGTTCATTCAAATCCGGAAAAATATGCCGGATATGTCAATAGAGAGAAAATCTACAGTTTATTATTATTAAAGTAGGGTTATTGTTACATTGTTAGATTAGGATTATTATCCTATTGGAAAATAACTTTCCAGAACCTTTTGCACGACATTATATATGGGGTAAAATTTCCCAAGTGTCCCCACCTAAAATTTTGTTGGCGCCTATCTTATTTAAACTCCGCCAGATTGTAGTGCTAGTGGACCTCTTTTACATTCTGTGAAGGGGGCCCACCTAGTATAGCGGGTTGCCAAGATACAGGGGCCCGAATTTTCAACGATTCACCCCGACTGCTAACCTTCAATTGTACATAACTCCTGTTAAAGTTATCCAATTCAATTTTTATATGAGGGTTTTCGAAAGGTATTTTAACAAGGTTTACAACAAGAATAATGGTTGAACGATAAAAAAATTATTTCACCTTGATTTTCCATTTTAAAAAACATTTTTGTGATTTTCTCCCAATGCGGCATTTTTGATATTTTTTTAGTTAGGCTAGAAAAAAAGCTTGATTTTTTCTCTTGAAAAACACTCTAGAACGAAAATGGGATGGCAGTATTGGTTGAGTTGTAGAAGGTCATAAGAGCGCGGGTGCCCCGCGCTAACCAGCCACTGAGCTTCTAGGCGTGCTGTAGTGACTCAGTTGTTCTAATAATTGATAAAAATGATTTTTCAGTTAACATTTAACGAATATTTCATTTTATCCTTACTTTCATGTAGCTGGAGAACAATTTATATATTTTCTTAATTAAAATTTACAAATGGTTCCATTGTAGGAAAACCATAGTTAATAATAGAATCATTAACGATTTTGGTGGATGGTTCTGCTTATCTGTTACATTTCGAGATGGTTTTTAATAAGTCGTCTTGCTTCACACGTTTTGGTGAGTTTTTTTGGTGTTAATCTCTTTGCCTTCAACCATTTTTGACGTGAGTCTCCTTGCCTATCACATTTCGGAGTGCCTTTTTTAAGTGAATCCCCTCGCCTCTCACGTTTTGGGGTGCTTTTCGGGTGTGAGTCCCCTTGCCTCTCACTGTGTTACTTAAAAAGTGATTTTTTATTCAGCTTAACGTTCACTTTGCTCTTCTCTTCGCGATCTCGTTGCAATTTTTCTCTTCGGGAAAATGTCATACTGTGGAGATGACGAATACTTTTTCAGAATTAGAGTCGATTCTGAAGAGGGTACAAAGGAATGGTATTTTTGTGTGCCCAGCACAGTCTTTGCAGAGTCGAATCGAGTTTTAAGGTTTTCAGCAGTGACGGCATGATTTTCTTTGGAGATGAAAAATACTACCGTTTCTGGCAAGTTTTTTTTAGCCCATTGATATAGAGCATCAGCAGTCAAAATCGGATTCTGAGACGACGCGTGGAGACTTGCACGTGCGGCGAGTCTTTTCAAATTGCCCCCAAAATGTGAAAGGCAAGGAGACTCACGTCAAAAATTGTCAAAGACAAAGAGATTAACACCAAAAAAAAACTCACCAAAACGTGGGAAGCAAGACGACTTATTAAAAAGCATCTCGAAATGTAACAGATAAGCAGAACCGTCCACCAAAATCGTGAATGATTTTATTATGAACTATCGTTTTCCTAAAATGGAACCATTTGAAAATTTTAATTAAGAAAATATGTAAATCGTTCTCCAGCTACATGAAAGTAAGGGTAAAATAAAATATTCGTTACATGTTAACTGGAAAATCATTTTTATCAATTATTAGAACAACTGAGTCACTACAGCACGCCTAGAAGCTCCGTGGCTCGTTGGCGCGGGGCACCCGCGCTCTTATGACCTTCTGCAACTCAACCAATATTTGCCATCCCATTTTCGTTCTGGAGTGTTTTTCAAGAGAAAAAATCAAGCTTTTTTTCTAGCCTAACTAAAAAAATATCAAAAATGCCGCATTGGGAGAAAATCACGAAAATGTTTTTTAAAATGGAAAATCAAGGTGAAATAATTTTTTATCGTTCAACGATTATTTTTGTTGTAAACCTTGTTAAAATACCTTTTCAAAACCCTCATAAAAAAGTTAAATTGGATAACTTTAACAGGAGTTAAGTACAATTGAAGGTTAGCAGTCGGGGTAAATCGTTGAAAATTCTGGCCCCTGAATCTTGACAACCCGTTATACTAGGTGCGCCCCCTTTACAGAATTTAAAGAGGTCCACTAGCACTACAATCTGGAGGAGTTTGAATAAGATAGGCAACAACTAAATTTTAGGCGGGGACACTTGGGAAATTTTACCCCATATAAGAGAAAATAAATTTTTATACTCCCACATCTGCGTGCGTTATTATTTGCTTTATGTACGATTTCAATTTCAGTCAAAGTTTACCGACGATGTTTACACATAAATCTGTCTTGGGTCATAGTTTAGGACGCACGCGATTTTTTAATTAAAAATTTCAGTTTTCAAAAAAATAATGTGAGAGTGACATTTGCAGTTGAAAATTTTCACTCTTGAACAAAAGAAAACGAATGTTCTACAGAGTATTTCAATCTTCAAACAACGAGGTAAATTTTGGACTAAAATGATGAATTTTTAACAGGAAAAAGGATTTCTAATAAAGTATTTCAACGAAGTAATTGCATTTTTAACAAACAGAGGTAATTGTCCGAATAAAATTATGAATCTTCAAAAAGAAATAAATAAATTTTTAACAAAAGGGTTCAACATTCAACCAAGTAATTTAATTTTTAACAAAAAAGATGAATTTTTAGCCAAGAAGATTAATTTTCTACCGAAAAAAAATGTTCAACAAAATACGTGAATTTCCAACCAAATAGTTGAATTTTCAACAAGACAAGATAATTTTCTGAATCGAAATCTCAATTTTAAAACCAAAAATGTAATAGTTACATTTTTAGTTTAAAAAATTAATTCTCAGCAAAGAAAAAGCATTTTTAACCAAATATTTAAATTTTCAACCAAAGACATGAATTTTTGACTAAAGTTTGAGTCAAGTATATTCGGTGGCTTTATAATGGCGTTTTAACGAAATTTTATTAGCACATCTTTTTTCTCTATATCGTGTTTGGTGGACATCTGCATCTTATAAAAAATCGAAGGATTTTTTACTTTAGTAGATGCGCGCACTTTACACGACCGTAGATTGTGGTGGGAGCGGGGGATTTATATTGTAAAAATGATGACAAGAGTTGTAAATTTGTTTGTCAAGTTAGAAATTAAAGTACAATATCAAATCCACGAAATTTCAGTAACATATGCTTTACTGAACTAGCTTAATTTTTGTCAGAAAAACTATGTATTGTAAGCGTAGTATTGTGTATAAAATCAAGGTGACAGAAAAATGGCACATTGTGTGGAAACGACCATGAACAGCAAAATGTATATATTGTTAAGGAATTTTGAGATATTTTTCAAAATATATGATGGCGAGTCTGTCTTGCCCATTTGTGTTTCGATTTTGTTTAAATAGTGCAACTTCTAAAATTTTTAATTTGAAATGTAACTGTGAACAGGGATTTTTAACCCTAGCTAAAATAGAATTAGTAAAATTGCATTATTTGATTAAACGAAGCACTCAAATGGGTTGAACAGATGTGCTTATATATATTTTAAACCACTTCCCAAACTTGCAATAAAATAGATTCATTTTTCTAAGTATAAAGCCGCCGGAAATGTGTAATAATTGCTTACGTTACATATATTGGAATGCCCTTAATTGCAGTTGTTAGGCGCTAAGCTAACAAAAAATCACAAATCACGTGACCTTGTAGCTGGTGGGAGGCGTTTAGGGTCTCATCAGACTATAGATGTGGAATAGGTGAACCAGGGAATGCATCGCAAAGTCTAACTGCCGTGTCAAGGGCTGAATTGCACAAGGGTTAAAAAATCCTAGAACGCCCCAACGTGCCCCGATCAGTCAAAGCGGACACTTCGGAGTCACAAAGGAGGTGTCTTAACAGAGTCTTTAGGATATCAGATCAAATGTTCCCCGCAAGTGGGGCTCTGCAGGGGGTGTTCTTTATTTCCCTAGCTTCTCGTGGGACCAAAACGGATGACACACACAAAAGCAATAAAAATAATAAGAGCTCCTATTTGGGGCCCGACTCTAACCCGATGCAGACTTTCAACACCGATGACAACAATGAAGTTGCCACAGTGGAAGAACAATTAACAGGGCTCTCCGTAATGTGGAAAAACCTTAGCGGTGCCAAGAGAAAGATATCTTGCTTAGCACGGCTTTCAAATAGCAGCCAAGGCACCTCACAAGAGGTCATGACTGCAGACACATCATCTAGAGCAAATCCTCAGGCTCGTTCTGCGGGCAAGAGGATAAAGGACTCCAAAGACAATTCTCGAACAGGAAGTCGGAATAGCAGAAGGCTCTGGAAACACAAGGACTCACTTTCGTGCTGTTCGCTAACTACGCCCTGGTGAGAGTTGTTGTTACGTCAGGTTATCCTGTAGTCTGTCTAGCTCCCAAGGACCTGGAAAGGCTGAAGACGGAAACTCTAAAGAGATTGAGTCGTCACTCTGCGAGGGGCGCACTTTAAGATTCAACGATGTCTTCATCAGGTCAAGGGACATAGTAGTGCAGGCCGGAGACATCTGGTCGCGGGACTCTTCAGTGGAGAGAACTCCAAAGTTTGGGCTCAAGGAGAGACTCAACCTGAGAATCAGGGGGACGGAGTATCTCCAAAGGTACCGCAGAGCCACCGTACTGATTCCCGGCACTCCCGAGGATCCGTCGGTCGTTCTGGGACGCCGGAGCTTCTGGAGGCCCACTCCATGCACCGATTGTTCGAAGGTGTACTCCAACAGACAGAGAGCCAGACCGAAGGGGACGGGCTGAATCCTAGCTGTATGTCTCGCCGAATTCTCGATTGAGGCCCTCGCGGCTCTGGATTATCGACCCTATCTATAAGCGGGTAGGGTCACCTTCCGGGTGAATGATCTGGGGATCAGATTAAGGGGATTAAGGGGATCACAAGTGTCCCGAGACGCCTCAAATTAGCCTATTAAAAACTGAGACGGAAATCTCCATGGTACAGATGGATTTCATCGCCCCCCCCCCCCCCCCCCACTGACGAAACTATTTAGGGCAAGCATTGCCCTGAGACACGCGCTATCGGCATGTGAGGACGGCAGATAATTTATTTCTTCAAGAAAAGGCCCAAGGGCTAAATAGCCCTGTAAGTAACAAGATAATACAAGGTCAGGCTAAATAGCCCTCTAAGGACTTGGGAAGGAGGGCTATACTGCTGCTTGAAATTACCGGCCGATTAGTTTAACGTTCTTCATTCTGAAGACGTTAGATATGTTGGTCAAGAGATAAATCAGGGATGAGGTGCTTCTAACCACCAAGCCAGGGAAATAGCGCTGCGGGGATGTCCACAGGGTGGTGTCCTGTCACTTCTCCTGTGGTGCATTGCAGTGGGCGCACTACTTCTTAGGCTAAGTGAGCAAGGGTATTAAATCCATGGATAGACGGATCCTGATCTTAGTCAGGGAGGTTCATCTGGAAACATTGATGGGTCTTACAAGGTCGGTGCTGCACATCTTAGAGCAATCTAGGCATTGAGTACGAAATAAACAACCAGGACTCGAATGCTGGACCCCAGGATCGAAATATAACACTCTAACCAATGCGCTACGAAACTATTGACACAAGAATTAAAAAATTCGAAGCGCTAATGTTAATTGCAAAAAATCTTCTCTGAAATTATAACTATGTTTTCGAGTATTTTACTTCAAACTAGTCATGGGCATGTACCCCTTCCATGATCCTTCAATTTCCCTCCAAGCAACCACTCGTCCTACTCAACTTCGAGTATTCCTTTGAAAGTTAACAGGATACTTAAAAAATTGTTATTGAATAATCACGCCAAATAATTCTTAACGCTACCGAAATAATGTTAAGCTTTCCAATTATTCTTCTATGTTTCCGTTATACTTAACTTTTGGGCTGTCTTTCCAGGACTGGTTTTCTACGTGTAGAAACATAATTTAGAATAAAAGTATTTCCATGGTACCAACGTTATCTCTATCGAGGCTTCAATTATTATATGAATTCAAACATAAGAATTCGTATGAAATTTCAAAAGTGATTAGCATTAGGAATTCGAAAATCTTGAGGCTTTTCTACGACAGTTGATATTGTGACCTTTTCCATTATTATTATACCATTAAGCCATTTCCCTTCTTGGGGTAGACGTGACTCGCTCGGTTGGAATATAGTAATGTGGGGAAGAAGGTATAGATTTTTTAGCTTGATCTAGAATTTTCATGGTATTTATTTAAATAACACGTTTCAGGTGTCACTCATTCTTCTGTCACTCTTTTTATAAACTTTGTGTCGCCACACTTGTCTGTCCTGGCATACGTTCCTAGCTTCCTTCACGTCCATGCATTTTTTTTATACAAGCTCTCGTATTTCTATGGCTTCTTATGTCTTTCCGAAGCAACGTCTCATTCACACAGTCTAACCATTCTTTCCGTGGTCTGCCTCTGGGCATACTGCCATTTAATTTACTTTTATGCACTTGTTTCATTATTCGTTCATTTTTCATTCTTTCAATATGTCGGAACCATCTTAAATGATTACTTTCCCATGCGTCAACTATTGTCTCTTTTGCACCACATTCTTTGAGGATTATTTCGTTTCTCAGTTTGTACATTAGTGTTTTCCCGCAAATTGTGCGCAGAGGTTTCATGCCATGTCCATGTCTCGCTACCGTATAGCACAGTCAGTGCAAATATAGAATTATGTATTGCCATTTTAGCTTCTTCTGATACATTTCTACTTCGGAGAAAAGATTTTGCTCTATATCGATAACCTTCTGACTCACGTTCATACGCCTATCTAACATCCCATGTATCTTCCCGTTACTAGTGAATAGGCTACCTAGATATATGTACTTATCAACTTGTTCCAATCTCTCATCATTTAGGGCAATCCTTCACATTGTTTTCTCACCTTTTCCTTCAAACACTATGATTTTCGGTTTATTTGTGTGAATTTTGAGGTCCATTTTCTTCATGCTTGTATTTAGTTTGCTCGAAATTCTTTGCACGTCTTCGATTGATTCTGTTATAATAACATTTTTATCTGCAAAATCTAACCCACGTACCCTCACTGTCTCGAGATCTAGACCTTCTTCGTCGAAGAGGGCTATTCTTAGACACTTGTCCATAAATATGATAAATAGCTATGAAAACATTACGCACCCTTGTTTAACGCCTTGCATAATATCGAACCAGTCACTCATTAACCCGAAACCCGAAACACAGTTTCCCATTAACCCTTGCTCTCGCTTTGTGACCTGCATATATTATTTTTATTGCTTGTAGTTGTCTTCCATTTTAATTTTAGTGATGCATGTCAATCATTTTTGGACAAATTCGAGATTCTCTTAAAACATAGGTAGATGAAATTGAAATGTAATGGAGATTAAGAATTTGCAATGGAAAAAGTCTATCGAGACGAGAGGATCATCTCGACTGAGTGATCGTTCATCTCGATGTGATGAGTATGGTGTTCAAGGTTTTAATTAAATCTGACGAGATTTTTGAAAATTTTTCAAATGATCGACATGAATCACTATTTAATTTGCTATTAATAGTAAATACTGCACTCAAAAAACGATTTTGTTGTTATTTTTACTTTCTCATCTCAGTGAGAAGCTTTTATGTGAAAAGTAAGTTTCGCCAAATTCATCAAATCTCTTCCCCGTCGTTGTCTTCGTAAACATGTTAACTTCCGAAGAAATTATTCGATTGGATTGCCCTTTGACACCTGGTTTTAAGGTCTAAAAGAATGGACGAGTTCGTTAACCACACGGAGAAAAATGGTTGGTCAGCCTGAACATCTAGAGTGTCAGACTGACTATATTTGAGTTTCAACTATGGTATAGCCCCTTAGATGGTGTAGGGTACCATCCATAAAGTGCCGAAATTTGACCGTTAGCTTCACTATCCCAGAGTGTAAAGTTGACGTTCCTGAAGTTTAAACCTGATTATCTCAGGAATTTTAGCTTGCTATTTCGGGGGGTTACCTCACTCATAGCAGAGTTTCAACTAATTTATATGCTGCCCTTCTCCTACCTACACAGTGGCGGATTCAAGAAAAAATGCCAGAAATGTCTCTTTTGCTGCCCACTAAATCCGCCACTGTACCTACATATATATTCATAAGAGTAAGAGAGGCAAGATAAGAAAAGTCAAATTAATAAATAAATCCTGAAAAACATGAAAATTGATAGAAAATCCATCAATTCTGAGAGCATCTATATTATTTTTGAAAACTAGAATGCCTGAGACATGATTACATATGCAGAAAAACTTTGAAACATCTTAGTTTGAGCACGCCAGGCAAGGAAACGGCGTCACTGCACTGAATTGGAACATTATTTTTACACTAGAAAATTCAGAAACCCATATAAATGCATATTACAAATTTCGCATGTCTTGTTTCTTTATCAACGAATTACGAAACTCCAAGCACGTTTCTGGTCGAAAATATTGAGATTACGCACTGATTAATGAGTGACACCTTGGCCCTTATTCACTCGGAAGTAAATAGATAAACGTTTCTTTTTCAGCCTGCTGGCCTTAAAGAATTGACTTGCTTACACTTCCATTTTTCACAGAATTTTCTAAAAACTAACCCTTGAAAACTAACATCCATCCATTCCTTATCTCTAAGACCGCACGCTCTTATCGCCTTGCCTTCCTCGCTTCGCCTCGCCTCGCTCGCATGTCCCTACTTTTTCGCATCGCCTCGCTTGCCAACCTCTGTTTTCGCGACTAATACCTATAACTTATCTACTATTTACAATATTTACAGCTTACTTATGTCTACTTCCTCTCCTATTTACAATCTTTCCTTCTGAATTCCCTTACCTTTACCCATGCTACTGCCCTTTTTTCCGAAACTGATTAATTTTTACCTCACTAATCGTTGTTTGTGCATGACGTTTGGGCCAAAAACAAAACCACAATCATGCCTCAGCCCCCATATTCACCAGATTTGGCCCCCTGCAATTTTTTACTGTTCCCAAAATTGAAGAGACCCTTGAAAGGACGGAGATTTGCAACAATTGAGAAGATAAAGAATACATCGTTGGAAGAACTCAATCAAGGCTATACCAAAAAGTGCTTATCAGAAGTGCTTCGAGGATTGGAAAAAGCGTTGGCACAAGTGTGTTATATCTAAGGGGGATTACTTTGAAGGAAAGAACATTAATATTGATAAATAAATAAAAAAATTTTTGTGAAAATTAAAAGTCACATTACTTTTTGAACACACCTCATGAATTAATATAATATACATTTAATACGATAGAGATATGTGCACGAGATGTGTAATGAGATTCTGTTCGCTGAACATTAAGAACATTATTTTTCGTAACAAAATTATGTATATTTTTCTTACATTGAGATATTTCTTGTATTCGGATTTATTTTTACATTAACTGAATGTAAAATTTTATTTGACAGTACAGAACTAGACGATAAACAAAATCATAATTTTTCAAGAGAACGAAAAAACATTCTGTAAAATCGAAATCGCCACTTAAAGATAAGACAAACCCCCATTTTCGAGAATAGGTTTTGCTGATTCAAGCCCGCACAAATCGAATTAGAAAATGTTATCTACTTTTGAGGAAATAGCTGTGTCAGTTCACAGTGTCAAAGTGACACTGACCACAAATTGGGACAGACTCAGCTGTGGATTGCGTTAAGAAATATCAAATCTATAGTTGCAATAAAAATTAAAATTTGCTCTCGAAATATTGAGATGCTGAGTGCGGGTGAAAAAGATTTGATCTAAACAAGTTAGCCAATATTCAGTGTATACTGTCCAAGAATTTTTAGGTTAAAATTTTATATGTTTTAAAAATCGGCTTCCGGTAGTCGAATTTTCAATTTTTCACATAAACAAGAACATGTTTCTGAGGTATGGGGACGCTAGATATGAATAATAAATTTTTAATACCAAAAATTGTTCTGGTCTGAAGAATGATAATGTTTAAGCGCCTAAAAGAAGATGTATTTTTGCAATAAATAATAATAATGTCAAGAAATATCGATGCTGAAAGGAATAAAAAAAATGCTTACAATGCTCAAATCCTAAGACAATATTTTAACTCTGATTACGTTTTTTGTTTCAATTTTTATATTAAAAAATGAGAATTTGAAGAAATCCATTTAACAGAATGTGCATTTGATTTATTTAGAATTTACTATGCAATAAACCCATTTTCCGGAAAAAAATTTGTAATCTATTTCCGTACTGCCACCCTTAATTTATTCTTACATTAATTGGAAATAAAATTATTTTTGACAATTTCACACAGGCTCCAGAAAATACTTGTTTGAATCAACAAAGTTTCTGCTTGTTATACCATATAAAATGGTTATTATATGGGAACAAAATATCAAGTTGATCCAGAAAACATTCCATTCAAAACTTTTGTTTTAGCTAACAAAACTAAGTACTAAAATACTATATAAACCTCTACTCGATGGGTCTCTATGTATATACATGCAGCTATGTCTATATTTGTGAAAGAACAGTCTTTTAGGTAAATTCTTGTACTTTTCCTGAATTTTACCTACAGTTTCTTAGGAAAGAATCCCTAACCTTATTTAAAATCCCGAATTTTTATGGAATTTACCGTACAATTTGTTAAAAAATTACCTAATGTTTAAGTGAATTGCGAAATATTTCGTACGAAATGTTAGGGGGAATTTCCGAAATGCTGGGGTTGTTAGCTTTCTGAACATTTTCGAGAAAATTCCCGAAACATTTCTTACAGTAGAGTCCGAAATCAAATAGTGTCCAATAGAAAATTACTTTATTTTGTAACAATGAGCTAAATTTCTGGTCTTCTAAGAAGTCATTAAAGTACACATTACCGTAAAAGAAGGAGAATTTTTTTTAAATAGGTTAAAAGTAGGTGACAAAAAAAAATCTTATTAGGCACCACATATGAAATAATCTCACAGAGTCATTTCCTGTAACGAAATTATTGGCCCACTAAATCTGCTCCTTTTCAAAGGAAATAAAACGACGTTTATTTTCCCGGTTTGATCAAAAATATGATTGAGCAAGTTCTCATTATTAATCTACTAAAGTGAATTAAATTTGTTTACTTTATTGTAGATGAAAAACCGTAAGGCACCATACTGCATGGTAAACGAGATATGGCGAATGGAATTTAGTACATAGACCATTTTTCAATGAAATGTTATTGCGTCAAAATCGAAGCAAATAAAGTTTTTCACTAACAGTCTTGAAAAGAAAATTTGGCAAGCTTTACGGTCATAACCATTTCTCAAAAATATGTTTCCTTTCTATAGTATTTCGAATTAAAAATTTAAAGTAAGAATGTCTCAAAACATTTATTCTCAGATATAAGCCTGTTGGGTAGCTATGACATCACCAAACCTGTGGGTATTTCCTGTGATGATGCATTCCATCTTATTCATATAAAAGATATTCAAACTGCTTCTGAGCCAGTTCAATTTACAAGCTTGTAAGGTGACATTGTGTAGCCATAAAAACTATTTTGTTAGTTATAATATAAAGAATGAATTACTCAACTTCACTTCTTCTGTTCTTTCTCTGTAAGTTTTATATAATTAAAAAAATATAATTTTCATAATTTCACTAATAAGTGTATTGAATAATTTATAAAATATTTAAATATAGATTTTGCCAAAAGTGAGGCTTTGGTCAGGCCTGAACCTGTGTCTTTTGTATTTGAAAATCAATTTGGATCAGATCCATACAATTTACGAACTAAATGTCATATTGAAAAAGCAAATACTGTATCTTCTGCTGCACGAGATCTATATAAAGAAAGTATAAATATAGTTAAAAAAATTAGAGATGTGGTAACAGAACAAACAATAGCAAATGAATTGAAAGACCTGACCGAGAAATATTGCCGTAAAAATGAAAAGCTTGCGCCATTGTCAAAAAAATTGGTCAATGCTGTACAAGATTGTTTGAAAAATGCCATGGATACTGCAAGAAAACAGGAAATTGTGGAAACATTTACGAATACTATTTGTGAAACTATATTTTCAGAGTAAGCTTTTACAAATGAAATTGGAGTTCACAAATTTCTGGTTTTTATGTCATCTTCTTCAATATATAGAATATGTTGACATTAAATTTTAATTTGTTTTGAACATTACTTCGATCGAAAACTATATATTGAAGTTTCATTTTATAGGTAGATGAATATTTTTCAAATTCCATTCGACACTCATTCTTGCTGAATACCAATTTGCCATAGTACAGAATTGCCGCTTGTAATAATGCTTATTTCTCTAAAGTACCATAATTTTTTTAATTACTCTAAGTTTGTTCAGTGAAAGTTCTTATTTTCAATCAAATTTTGTTTGCCACAGTTTTTTTCTCTAACCCATTTTTAATTTTGTTCACTCGAAATTTTTCAAAGTACAATCCTGCCACATTTCTGTTTATCCAAATTCCTATTTTTCCTAACGATCAATTTCCATCATTTTTATTCATCCGATTGTTCAGTGCTCAAATTTATTCCAATTAAAATTTTTTGAATTGTCATTTTTTTAATTTGTACAAATTTCTTCTAATACCTATTTTGCGAATTGAAATTTGTCATTCTCGACCATAATTTAATCTGTTACTACACATTTTTATTGACTCTAATTGCCATTTGCTATAATTGTTATTTATAAATATTCATTTGACATTATGTTTGTTTGCTTCAGCTTTCATTTCATGGAATTCTTTTTGTTGTGAATAAAAAATATGGTAGGGAGTCATCGTGGCTCAGATGGTATCGTGCTTGTCTGATGTTCCAACACTGCAGCCTTGGCAGCCACGATGGCGCGGGTTCGATTCCGAAGCAGAAAGCGACACTGGATGTGTTTTCGGAAAGTTTCGCTTCTGTCCCTTGGTATACTACCCCACAGATACCCTACAGTTGATAATTAACCCTATATTACAGTCGCTAATGACCCTGGCAGTCGATGCGACTATAAACATTCAATTAATAAAAAATAAAAAATAAATATTGTAAGTGACAGTTCGTCTTCATCAAAAATTTGGTAAATATTTTTGGAAAGATTTTTTATAAGGAAAAGTATGGATGAGGGTAAGAAGAAATTACTGAGTTGTAATAAGTTGGCAACTGTAATTTTGTTAATATTCATTCACCTCTCATTTCCATTTCCATTTTTTCCAAATCACGTACTTCATTTTATTTATTTATATTTTTTCCATTAGATTCAACTGGGATATAATATGGAGAGAAAAGTTTGACAAGATCCATAAACTTTCCATATATAATCAAGACTGAACTTAAAAAAACAGAGTTATACGGTTAGAAATATTTTATTCAATCCAGTAGGATGCCGGGAATATAAGAATGTTTTATGCTATCTAAGCCGACCATTTTGAGATTTATTTGAATTTATCACTTGCAGGATGTGTTGAATAATTTTCCCAATAACTAAGCACCAGTATATATATTCCTACTTTAAAAGGTGAATATTTCATGTAAACTGAATTGAAATAAATATATATTTTATACATTTTGTTCGATTTCAATTATCTGGCAGTTTTAAATCTAACTTCCGAGCCAGGCCTGGTTTTCTGACATTGTTGTGAACCAAAATCCCGACCTGACCCAACCCGGATTTGAATTCATTTGCAAACCACTACATAAAAATATTCTTCATAATTAAACAACATAGCAGCATTGTAACAAAATAAAGAAGAATATAGATTTTTTAATTGATCCAGGCTAGCAATTTGAATGACCATTTCTTGCAATGATCAGTCTTGGGAATACCCGAGTTCGTAGTATTCTATCCATATATAAGCGAATTTTCAGGTTTTCTCATGCTCAAGGATGGTTTTTCAAATGAACCCATCAGTTTTATATTTAAAAGACAATTTGGCTGGGCACCTGATAGTCTGAGAACAAAATGCAGTAATGATAAAGCAGAAGCTGTATCAAGAACGAAAAATGAGTTCATAGAGGCCAATAGAAAAATTGATGACATAATAAAAGAGAACATAACGAATCACACAACATGGGTTGAATTGTCTAATCTCACAAGCCAACATTGCGACAGAAATGAAACAATACAAATTTTATCAAAAAAGCTGGTGGATGATGCCGAAGAATGCTTGCAAAATTCTTTCGACGATCAAAAAAGATCAGAAATTGTTAGAGAATTTTTGAGCAATAGTTGTGCTTCAATTTATAACAAGTAAGATTCTTGAACTGTCACTATTTCTTTTATTCACTAACAGTGACTACATTCATTAAATGCGGAAACCTGTTTCAGATATAACTTACAAGGTTAACTGGAATTAGAAGAGAGAAGAATTGTCAAAGTGCAAAATTACAAGTAGTCAGGTTTTGTCCAGTTAGACATTTTTAAAATTGATCACATTTTTATATCTAGTAATGAGAATTTAAATAGATTAATATGAATACTGTCTTCTGTCAATTGCTAATAAATTCCTCGTAATTAATTTATAATTAGTTATTCCCATAATTTACTATTAAAATTCCTCAATTTACAATTTGAATTTTTTTTATTCGGAAATTATTCACAGTTTCACTATTCTAATGTATCAGTCCCGAGTTAAAAATATTCTGTCAGGAATTATTTTGAAATATGAAATTTAAAGTACTTCAGATCAAAAAATATATAAATTGTGCAAAATTCATCTATGAAATTAGTAGATAGGTAGGGAGAGTTCTACCCCACTTTTTTCGGACGGAGTC
>CAKNXH010001969.1:167898-190769 GCA_932178445.1 Andricus quercusramuli
GGGTCGGAACCACATATCGAGAAAATACCATCTGTAAATTGCAGCGCCATCTGCTGTGCCGACCGCCTGATATATCTGATGTTTTATTTTATATTTTCCACAATACGGTTCAGTTTTGAGTGTAATGTGATTTCAAAAATAATTAAAATGCCAAAAACAAAAAGTACCTTACGGGTACGGAAATATAGGTCAATTGCTGTCATTCCCTAGTGCGAAATGAGGATGAAGGTTAGTAGATTTATTAAAATCGAACGAGCAAACCTAACCTCCAAATAAATTGAGAATAATAAGTTAAGAAAACTATATAAACATTAATTTAAAAGTAGGAACGTTAGCAGAGGTTATGTTTGTGATTTCACAAACTCTTCCTTTCGATTGTTTGGAAAAGAAGGCAACTTTGTACAAGGATAGACAGCAAAGCCACGTGTAGCCATGTAATTCATTCGCTTAAGTTTATGTTAATTAATTATGCTAATAATTCTAGTACAACCTGCTACACGAAAATAAGTTTACAATGAACCTATGAGCAAAATAAACCTTTCAACGACAGTGAAACGTTCGTGTAAGTACGTCTTAATTGGTACTTTCTCTAAGGTCAAATTTCCGACAGTGCAATCGAGAAAGTTCACTTAATTTGAACAAATTTTTGTTTTGCTTGTTGCACAAATAACGCTGGGATATTTAACCGATCCAACATTCTTCAGTATGCTATTATTGTGATAATTGAGACAATTTCTATCTACAACATTAGTGTATTGCAAAGGTACGGATAGTTGCTTTAGAATTTTCAGTGTCATAACCTCACTTTGCTAGTCTTTGTTGCATGAACAGGACTACAAAATGCTGAACACCTGTTTAATTTATATTAAGTTGGACTGAAAAATATGAAAAATGTTCTGTTTTGATTTTCTAATATTTTTTAATAAATTATAAAGTTCTCAATTTATTGTTTATTTATTACTGCAAGAAAATTTAAATAATAGTATGGCTAAACATAAAAAAATAAAAGGGCGCTGCTCTGGGCCAGATCCGACCGTCCTTATGGATGCCCAGTCTGGCCCTGATCAGGCTAGGCGTTTCATTTCGAATCTGGCGCTGGAAGGATTGCCCGACTGGGCCCACATTCTGCCACATCTGGGCCCGACCCGCGCCACGCCGAAATTTCTGCACGGGACCCTGCAAATAAAGCGTATTCGAAAAAAGGACTCTTCTTCCGATCTCTCCAGTAGCTTAGTGGATAGAGCACCTGACCGGCAATCAGTTGACCTGGCGCTCGATTAACAGCGGAGCGAAAGGAGTAGATCCTTTTCACGAATAAAAATTTAATTTTAAAAATAAATCATTTATAAAGTCCTAAATAAATTCATATATTTTCATAGCAGTTTTCCACTATCTAATTAGAAATTTTCTACTAATTTTGCGCGTTTCACTTTTCTCTAATTGAATTGGTAGAATTTTACTAATTTCGATTTCTGGATATTGGGGATTTTTTCTGTTACATTTTTGTCACAAGAAAGTTTTCAAGTATACGAAAAAATTCTTCCCTATCTGAAAACAAATATAATCAAGATCCGTAAAATTGTATACCAGGAAATATTAAATCGAGCTTCTAGAAAATAATTCACATTGGAATAAAAATTGAAAGAATTACATAAATTTAGTTTCGTTTTTTTATTATCAATCTATTTGGGAGTTTAAAAGAGAAAAATACATATTTTTGGGAAAAATTCACATTTTCGGAAAGACTCCAAAAATTAATTCAGAAAATTCACTCTCTAAATCTGAATTAGTGAAATTTCACTAATTGATAGTGAAATTTCACTAATTCAATTAGAGAGAAGTCGGCCACTCACGATTAGTAGAAAACTACTAATTTGATTAGTGGAAACTGTCTACTTGTGAAATTAGTGAAATTCCACTAAGCAATTAGTAAACCCTGTCATCGCAGAGTGTACTAATTGAAGATTGAAAAGTCACTAATTATACAGTAAAAATGCACTAATTGTTCAGTGAAAAAATTAATTTTCTCAAAATAAATATAAATTGAAAGGAGATTATAAAAAATGCTAGAATACAAAGAATATGCACTGTAATAAATTCATGTAAGTTTTATTGACAATAAAACAGAATATTTAAAACAAAAAAGTACATTGATATTCAATGATGTTGTGTTTTTGGCCAGGGATGTATGTATACCATTAAGCCATTTTCCGTTCGGAGTAGGCGTGACACTACCCGATTCGGGTAGTGTTTCTAGGTGGATAGTTTCTTGAAATGAATAACTACACAAGTGTGGGCTCACCACACCCACAACGAGCCAACAACACGCAATTAGTAGTATTCCCGAATGGTCACCCATCCAAGTACTAACCGCGCCCAACACTGCTTAACTTCAGTGATCTAACGAGAACTGGTTTTTTCAGTGTGGTATGGCCGTTGGCGATAATAAATAAATAAATTGATCTTGAATTCCTTTTTGTCTACTGGCCATAGTTAAATAGAACAATAATATGATAATTTCAGGGTTGCCGCTGGACCGGGAATCTTATGAGACCGGGAAAAACCGGGAAATAACAGTGCATTTATTTTTTAAACAGGAATTTTACAAATTTAAAAATAGTCTTTCCAACCTGTATTTCGACCCTTCTTAAATAATTAGATAAATTGTCATTATGATATCATTCAGTTTAGAATGCGTAATTCGAAAATCTTCCACTTAAAAAATTTTCCATTTTAGATTTTAATTTTAAAGCGTACATTTTAATTTGAAGAATTTTTTAATGAACTTTTACATACTTAAGCAATTAGAAATTAGAAGCATTTGAAATTGATGGTTTTGGATAAAAAACCATTTTTGGTTGATCAACTGTGAATATAAATTAAATTAATGATTTTTAAAATTGAACTGTACTTTAAGGATCAAAACAATGCGAACCTCAAATAGCGTGGCATCAAGTGGCACGCAATGTCATATGAGGATATGACTTCAGATTGGTCAAAATCGTTGCAGTTCACTAATTCGTTAGTGAGCGCGCTAAGTTACTAATGAATTAGTGAAGCGAAGCTACTAAATAATAGTGAACCATGTTTACTAATTGAGATTAGTAAAACTTTTACTAATTTATTAATAAAATATTTACTATTTCAAATGTAAAACATCAAAATATTACTATTTGGTTAGTGAACCATACATTTACTAATTCAACTTGTGAAATTTTCACTAATTCATATTTAGAGAGCAGAAATTAATTTGAGGAGAAAATCGAAAAATAGTTCAAAACTTTTCAAATGGCTATAGAAAACTCAGCCCGCTGTGTGGGCACATTCTCCTCGCGCGCTGGGCGCGCGGCTCGCAAGTTTGAGCCCGCTATGGTCGCGCGACTGATGGTCCTCGCGCTTCGCGCTCGGTCTTTGTTTTCCCCACATTTGTACACAGAACTTTTGAAATTAAAGGTTAAAGCATCAACACCTGTAATTTGGTGATTGTGAATTCTTTTTTGTCAAAGTTACTTCGGCTTTAACGAACACATTCTCATCGCGTATATCGTGCTTTGCACTCAATTTTGTCCGGAGTACGAACTTTTCTACATTATGTTCAACACTATCATATTGAATGCATATGACATTTATCTTTATACCTTGGCCTGAGATTGCTTACTCAGGTATTGCAATATGAAGTAAAATTTTTTATTTATCATGATTAATTCAATATTTGTTCTTATTTTGCATTAAATTTCAGTTTCAGCTACCCTGAAAAATAGATCATTTCAATAAATTCATATTATTACAATTCATAATATGCATTGGTATTGAAACATACGTGTTTTCATTGTCTTTTTTATGATTAAAATAATATGTCTTGCCCTACGCGCACGGTCCTGGTTGATCAACTAAATTATTGTTATGCTTACACATCAAGTGAAGACGTAGACATAATTTTCTGAAAACTCCTTCGGGTTTGTGGAATAGATTCTCATCATGAAACTCGCGCTTTGCGCTGGACATTAGTTAAGTTGATTTCAAATTTTAGAAAATCAACATTTTACATTACATTTTTATACTGAGCTAAGAAATTGTAGAACAAATCAAGAAAGAATTAAACAAAATACATACAAATCAAGCTCTTTCGATCATAAATTTGCAGTAGGTGAGAAACCATGAGAAAATTATAATTCAATAAAATTACTAAAAATTTAGAACCGACGGCGACGTAAGTAATGAAAAAATTTGTGTGTGAATATTCCAATTTTTATTAATGATAGTTTAGGAGTGAAATATAGATATAAACAGGGTGTCACAAAACGTCGAGAATTGACGAAAATTGGATGGGTCAAAAATCGCCTGAATCTAAGACATTCCACCTAAATAATGAGAATCTAAAAATTGAAATTTTCCGGCTAAACTATGGGTGCTATTGAAAAATGGTGAAGAGCAATTTTGTAGGTTTATTCAAGACAAGCAATTTTTCTGTTGCCCATTTTATCGTATTTTGCGCTGTTTAGCTGTAAATTTGAATTTTCGATTTTCTGATGGCATTTTCTACGCTTTAACGAAAACTAATAATTTTACGAATTTTACGATTTTACGAGCAATTTTGTAGAAGTTTTGAAAACAAATAATTTTGGTCTCTTGTCTTTTTACTGTATCGTGCGTAGTTTCGCGGGAAATTTGAATTATTGAGTTTTTCAGTTTGATTTTCCATGACTAAAACCATAAATGTTGACAGTAGAAGGCTGGTTAACGAGCTTGACCTGTATTTTCGGACCACAAACCTGGGTGCAGAAGGAAATTTCAATAAAAAAATTCCTTCGACAGTTATCGCGTCGTCAGACTAGAGACAGACAGACAGACATGTTCGTAAAAACCATTTTTTCTGACTCAGGGGGTCTCAAAACGTCGAGAATTTACGAAAACTCGATAGGTCGAAAATCGCATGAATCTAAGAAATTCCATCTAAATGATGAGAATGTAAAAAGAAGTTTTCTAGGAATTTCGAAAAGTTTCAAGAAAATGATAAAATTAACTTGAGATTCCTAGGAAAATTTTAAATATTTTTGTTGATTAATTTTAGGTAAATATAGAAAAGATTTCAAAAGATTTCCGAAATTGTCAAAGAAGATTCTGGAAGATTTCAAGGCAAGTGTTTTTTTTCACGGAATTAAAAAAAATTCGAATCATTTCAGAAGATCTGTAGGAGGTTCCGAAGTTTTAAAATGATTCATAAACAATTTGAAATTTGAAAAGATTTTAATAAATGTAAAACAAAATCAAGATTTTTGAACAGTGACAAAAGAAGCTTTTTAAGAATTTTGAAAGGTTTCAAGAGAAACAAAAGAAAATTCTTAATATTCCTTGTAAAACTGCACATGATTTTTGATATTGAAAAATAAATTTGAAGAGAAAGTTAAAAAGTATTCTTAAACATTTCAAATATGTAGTTCTCGAAACAAGAAGCTTTTAAGGAACTTTTAAAGGTTTCTAGAAAATCAAAAAATTTTCTCGAGATTCCTGGGAAAATTTTTAATGTTTCTTTTTTATTATTTTGAAGAGAATATTTAAAAAGATTTTAAAAGTTGTCCATAATTGTCGAAGAAGATTCTGGTCGATTTTGAGGCAATTTCTTCAATTTCGCCGAAAGAAAGAAAAAAAATCTGATCAGTCAAAAAGATATTTAGAACATTTAGAAGTTTCGGAAAGATTTACAAAAATTTTCGATGTTTACAAAATTTCAAGAAGTGTAAAATAAAATGCAGACTTTTGAAGATTGCGAAAAAAGAAGCTTCCAGGAATTTCAAAATATTTGAGGAAAAAGAACATTCTTTAGATACCTGAACAAATTTTCAAGTAAATTTTTATTTTGAAAAATGAAGTCAAGTTAGCGAAAGTGATATTCAGAATTTCAAAAGAGATTCAAGGCTGCGATAATTCTTATTAAACAGTTTCAAGGAAAAACAATTATTGACTACATTCGTTAAAATTGATCTCACCATCTATATAATTTTTTGAGTTTTAGGGAAAACCTGTTTTTAAATAGAACAACTAATATAAATCATATAAAATATGTTTTAAAAATTCTGGAGGATGGATATCATTCTTTCAAGTCTTTGATCAGATATTTAAGAAATTGCATCAAGAAGTTTAATTGTTTCAAGGTAACTATAGACAGATGCAGATAAAAAAATTTTTTTTTGTAATTTTTAGAAGTGAAACGAGACAGCTTCTCGATACTACTTAGAAAGTATGAAAAAGTGATTGATTCTGAAAGTTTGTTTACAATAATGTGAAAAATGTTGCTCATATCTGAAAAGTAGTTTTCCTTGAAGAAAAACTATCACATTGGTAACTGACAATGTGAATTTTACACAGAATTTTTTTACAAAAAATGTTTTTGTTACAAAATATATAAACCTTGCCCACATAGACCGCAATTTTTGGATTTTGAATTCTAAAAAATCAGTTTTCTAATACTTCCATACCCACACTTTCCGAATCTTATGGAAGATACCATTTATTTGTAAATGTTTCTAAACATTATTGATACAAGATAAAATTTGTATAGTAAATTTTTTGTTAATATACGGAAATAACACTGTTCATAACATTGTCTTATAGCTGTTTCGGATAGAAATATTATTAATTTATCGAATTATTTGTAATGCATTTTTGAATTTAAAAAATACAGGCAAAGACAATTCAACGAAAAATATGGTTAACACGCGTATAGCTGCTCTTGACAAAAATTGGGGAAAGTTCGAGACAACTCATGAACAGCTTCTAACGGTCAAGGCGAAAAATAGAGACAATGCTTATTTCGCCGATGATATTCATACCCAGTGTGAAGACAAATACATTGCAGCGGAAGCCTACATGCTGGAAATTTTGGACACTTTGTCACCACATCTACAGGTTCCCCTGAGGGAGATTCTTCAATTCATGTCCAGCGAAGAAGGATGAATCCACAGATACAGTTACCCAAGTTTTCAGGTGTCTACACTGAATGGCCAGCTTACAGAGATTTGTTTGAATAAATGGTAAAAGTGATAAGGATTTTCCTACTATTCAAAAACTTCATTATTTGAGGACTTGCTTGGTGGGTGAACCTGCCCAATTTTTGCTCAACATTCCAACTACTGGTGCTAATTTTGAACGAGCGTGGGACGTCTTTGTTGCTAGATATGACAACGAGCGAGTCATAATTAATTCTTATCTGGCCAAGTTCTTCAATATTAAACAAATCACGAAGGAAGATGCCGGAGAGCTGCGTTCATTGCTGAACGATACCTACGAGGTGATAGGGGCCTTAAAGGCGATGAAGACACCCACTGACAGTTGGGACGATCTTCTAGTCTATTTTACGGTAAAACGACTGGATTCTCAAACTAGGAAAGCTTGGGAAGACAAGATGGGCTCCGTGACTAACTACCTGACGCTTGAGAGCCTTAACACGTTCTGGAAAAGTAAGGTGCAATGCTTCGATCAAGGACGATAATTGTCCTATATGTACAAATAATCACTTTATCCTCTTTTGTCCAACTTTTCGATCAAGCAATGCTGAACAACGACGAAACTTGTTACGTTTGCATCGCTCTTGTACTACAATTCCTTAGGTAAGCACATGCTACGTTAGTGTACTTCTACAAAAAGATGTCAAACTTGTGCAGGTCAGCATCATACAATGTTACATGCTTCTAATATTAATCGTTCTGCTCCACTTTCCACTAATGCTGTGATTGATTCCTAAAAAAATACCTCTCTTGCCAATACTATTCCTAGATATTCTGCTCCCAATGATCCTAGAGCTTCCATCAGTACTCAAGATCAACTCAATGCGTTAGATACTCGATCTAATTTATGACTGGGGGGACTGCACTCCTGGCTACGGCTCTTATAACTGTGGAGTCTTACGATGGGAGTCAACGCCTCGCTCGTGTATTACTGGATCAAGGGGCCCAAGCATCCTTTATTTCAGAATCCTTGGTTCAGAGTTTGAGATTGCGACGACATCGGGCCATTATCACGGTCAAGGGAGTAGGGGATCAGCGTGCTCCAACTACTAGGGGCCTCACTATTGTGAAAATAAATTCTAGGTTGGATCAATCAGCAAGTTTGGTTGTACGTGCTTTCATATTGTCTAGATTTACTTCCTATATACCATCAAATAATATTTCTGTGAATGATTGGCCATATCTTCAAGGTCTTGAGCTGGCAGATTCAATTGTTAATCAGGGTGGTATAATCGAGATGATACTGAGGGCTGAAATCTATTAGCAGGTCATCGAGGACGGAGTAAGAAAGGGTGCAATAGATACTCCTACAGCGCAAAGGATCAAGAGGATATTCCACCACAACTATCTAAGCTTAGCCCAAATGAAGAGGAGTGTGCAAAAATATACTCAACTACCTATAAACGTACAAAGGATGGTCGCTACGTTGTTCGTCTTCCGATCAAGGATCGATCGATCGAGTTGGGTGAATCTCGATCTGCGGCTTATCGGATACACATGACTATCGGAAGGCGATTTCCTCAGGACCCTGAGTTACACCAAACTTATACGAAAGGCATACAGGAGTATGCTAATCTGGATGAGATGAAGTTGGTCATGACTTCCGAAGATCTTGAACCGAATCGAGGCTATTTTCTTCCGCATCACTGTCTAATAAAATAGAATGTTTCAACTAACAAATTAAGAACTGTCTTCAACGCATCACGAAAGACTGAAAGAGGACTATCTTTGAATGACCTTCTACACTACGAGCCCAAATTACAGACCGAGCTTGCTCATGTAATTCTTCTTTGGAGGATGTACAGGATCGTCTTCACTGCGGGCATCGAAAAGATGTTTCTTCGGATTTGGATCAACCCCGAGGACTACACATATCAGAAGATTCTCTGGAGATGGAATTTGGAGGAGGATGTTAAAACGTAATATCTTAAGATGTCTTAAGATCTTGAGTGACCTTCGGGTCTGCATCTTCTCCCTATCTAGCCATCCGAACCTTACACCAGCTAGCAACCGATGAAGGTAATTCTTTTCCTTCGGCTAATGATATCCTGATGAAGGGAGTATGTATCGATGCATCTACTTCTCAAGGCGGGCGGGTTTCTTCTCTGCGCCACCACGACATGGGCACCTGATAGGGCCGTGTTCGTAGCCTTCGCATGCTGAAGTCTCACTGATTTCCAAGATAATTATATCTTCGAAAGGAAGACCATGACTTTTCCAAGGCGTTAGACCTACTTTCGTCATGAGGTTAAAAAATTAGGCAAGAGGGAGTGGCACCCTCTGGCCCATGCACGGCGAGGTAGAGGCCCTGTGTGTGCGTGGATGCGAGGGGCTCTCTCGTTCTCCAGCGTTCGCACAGGCAACTACTTTTTGCAAAGTTGTAATTTTGTGTCCGAGCATTTGTCGGTTCATTTGTGAATTTAGTTGGTGTAGTTTACGGTTGAGACCTTCGCTGTGTTTATTTCCCTTGTTACACACCTTAACCCGAACATTTGGTGCCCCGGGTGAGGAATAAATTCGAACGATTTAAGCAGGGGAGTGAAAAAAAGAGTGTGAACAGGAAAGTGGATGTTCGTGTGTGTTCTTTAAGTCACTTGACTATTTTACATCATGGTGCAACGTGGCCAGGGCCAAAAACGCGCGGCCGTGGTGACGAGGGGAGCTTCTGCTAGGGCGAAAAGAAGCCTGTTAACAACAAGGGCGGGTCTAAGCGTGGACGTAGACGTGGCCGATCTGACGCTGTGACTCGCCCGAGAAGGATCTCAACTGTTGCAGCCGAGGAGGGCGACCACTTCGCGTTGTTACCAGTGGAACAGGACGACGCCATAATTCAACCGTCAACCTCGCGGGCTTCGGGAAGATTACCAGCTGAGACGACTGCCACAGCGGCCACGACTACTACTGCAACCACGAGCAAGAGTAATCGAAACCCTATCATCGCAGTTGGCCATTCATCAGCCACCAGAACAGTGAGTGGTGCTCAATGTATGGATCAGGTAAATAATAAAATTATATATGCGCGTGCGGAAACAAACCCCATAACTTTCTTTGCTGAGTCCCTACAAGAGACTCTACGCGTTGCCAGAGATGTAGCTCTGAGTGATACAGATTCGCGTATAAGTGGTCGCATTAAAATCGTGAAAGAATTTCCAGTGTTCAGCGGAAATCCTTTAGAATGGATGCATTTTGAAGCCACGTATAAATCTTCTACGCGTTTGTGTCAATTTGCCGATCGTGAGAATATTTCAAGGTTGTACAAAGCGTTGCGCGGTCAAGCTCGTGAAGCGATGGAAACTTTGTTAGGTACTGCTACTGCGGTCGAACCAATTATGGAACGTTTAAAATGAAATTTTGGCATCAAACGCCATGTAGCCGAGAGAATGGTAAAATAAATTCACAATCTACTAAGCTTGTGATCCGCTAAAATTCATGTCGCTCTATTTTCTACACGCTTGAAAAACGCAATTTCCTCATTTAAATAATTGGGGATGCCGAAATACATTATTAGTATCCATTTATTAAGAAGCGTAGTGACTAAAATCACCGAGAAGAAACAGAATTAGTCTAATCGTCATGTAGCAAGCGACCCCGGAATGAGTTGCTTAAAAAGGCTTTCCGAATTTTTATATCAAGATGCTGAATACGCTATTAAGGGTGGTCTTTTGAACCTAAAAATGACAACCGTGACCTATAGAAACAAAGACAGGTATGTAAACAATGTACCGAGAAGACAAGGAAGAGCTCAGACTGCGGCAGCGGGCTTTTTAGCATCAGCGCGACCTGAAAATACTTTGCAAATTAATTATTCCGGCTCGAAAAGCGCGTCGTGTGAAGCTTGTAAACGGGACAATCACGAAATTATTGATTGCAATAAGTTTAGAAGAGTATCGTTCGGAAGAAGGAGAGTAATTATAGGTAAAGCGGATCTCTGCTACAAATTTCTTGATAAAAATCATATCGCTAGAGATTGCACGAGGGTCGTCGAATGTGATGTTTGTCATAAAAGGCACCACACGGCCATGCACATCTCAAAAAATAAAAAGACAAATGGTAAACATCATCACGATGCTCGTCGAGGCAATGCAAGTACGCAACAGGAGAAAGTTGATTAGCCCAGGACTAAAAAAATGACTAGAAGCGCCAACAGGGCTCAGATTTGCGCCTATCAAAGTCCTCGGACCAAGCGGATCAGTGGGCGTGTTCGCGTTACTAGACGGGGGTTCTTCCATCAGTTTGATTGACAGGAAATTCGCGCGACAGTTAGGTATCAACGGGGAGCACATGCAGATGTCGGTAAAAGGCTTATGGGGAAACGCGGTCAGTGTAAAATTCGAGAATTTTAGCTTCAATATCTCCGGGACGTAAGAAATATGTGAAGTTGAGCATGCAATATCGATCCAAAATTTAAATTTTCCGAGTCAATCACTCTCTAGTGAAATTACGGAGCGGATTAATAATACTGAAAACGTGCAAATAAAGTCATACGTTAACACACGTACAGTTATTCTTCTTGGCCAAGCTAATTGGGAATTACTTATGCCTCTAGAATCAAGCCCGATAAAAAACAGCGGTCTCGTAATTTCACGCGGAAAACTGGGCTGGACTGTTCACGTTTATGAAGAAACTAAAAAATGTCAGTTCGTAAACTCAAATGTAGAAAAAGCATACGACGAGTTGGATTTGATATCATCAATTAACGAGACGGAAAAATTGAGAGAACTAGAGGAATTAATAAATTATTATATTAACCTTGACAACTTGGGCAGGGTTGCTACGAAAACAGAATCCAAAAATTCCCTGAATTTTCCAGGTTCTCCAGATCGTAAAAGTAATTTTTCCCTGACCTTTTCCTATGCGTTTTCAAATCCACCCCTCCCCTAAAAAAATAGAAAAATGCAATTTTCACAATAAGTTTTACGACCGTAATTGGAATATGATTTTGTGTTGATAAATGCCTGAAACAGGCTTCCAAGTAAGAGGAATGCAGATGATCAATTCTGTAGCGTAAAAAATATAACTAATTGCGATAACAGGCCTCACAGTCCCTATGGGATAAAACATAGGGACCAAAGGGTACTTCATGTCACGCACATAAGGTACTTTTCGCGCTCAAAGGGTGACAAACTGCGGATAAATTCATAACATTTCAAAACAATTCAAATGAATTAAAAACAATTTCAGAATATAAAAAAAAAACTTCATGGAATTAAGTAACTTTCAATAAATTTAAAAAAACTCGAGTGAATTGAAGAAATTTAAGAAAATTCCAAGGAATTTGAAAGAATTGAGTGTAAATTAATAGGAATTTAGGGTGAATTCCAGAAAATAATTTCAAATCTCTTCAAATCTTTGATACCGTACTAATTTATAACCAAAAAGTGAATAATGACTGCAAACCGATTTAATTAAATTTAATTAAATATATTTAATTGAGTAACATTGAGTGAATTTAGAAGAATTCAAAAGAAAACTAGCTGTGAATTCGATCTCGAGTGTTCCACTTTATTTGTATTTATATCCATATTGTGCTCATTTCACGAGCACTTTGCTTCCCGTTAGCAAATGTATTGGCTTCCTCATAGAGGAAGTATTTATGATTTTTTAAATCATATACAAACTAAATTTTCAATTTTGATTAATTTAATAATAAAAATTTACAAAATTACAAAAATAATACAAATTAAAAAAAAATATAAATACAAATTTGAGGTTCATTCCTTTTGTTTATAAAAATAAATCAACCATCGAATGATCGATTCTCATTGCACCGGGGTGACAAAACAACTCAGTACTTATTTTCGAAAAAACACTATAGTGAAAAATCTAATCAAGCTATCAAGCTTGTTTGTCAAGCTCGTAAGATCCGTTTTTTATTTTTCACTCTAGTTGATCAAATTTTCAAAATTTTGATTAATTTTTTACAATTTTCGGCTCACTTGTCCTTACTCGTAAATCACATTTTCGTTGATTATATTGTAAAGATTATATTTTTTATAACTCTTATTTATTTTATAAATAAATACATAATAATTTATGAGTAAATACATAATAAATAGTGAATAAATTGTAAAATTCAAATTTTCGAATTCTAATCTTTCGAACTTGGTTTTATAATTAATTGAATCAAAGGAGTGTCATGAGTTGCTATGGCATTCCAACATTCACGTGTTTCATACATTTTATAATAACAAAGTCAAGTATTTTCATCTGACGTATGAGGATAGTTCATACTTTGAAGTTTAAAATATAATCATAAGGAAAATAAGTTGATTCATCAATTCAATCATTCAATATATTTCTTGTGGTTTGACGTCTAAGGAAAAAAAAACATATATTTGTACGAGGTTTGATCGATATTTATCCATAATTAACCCGTAGAGTCCACACTCCATCTGCGCATACATAAAGTCAACACTAGTGCGAATTGGGATTTCTCATTTGATGAGAAGATCCAAAACCCAATCAGAATAAAGGACAATGCAATTCGATCCGAATGCCTCACTACATCTCTGGGAACTGAATTTCAAAGGGAAGAAAACTTTTTTTTTTTAATTCAAATTAAAAATTTCTGATTTCTCATTTTTTATCATTGACAGTTCTCTTAAAATTCAAGCAAATGCAAATTAAGATCAGTGTTTTAAATGTGAAATTTTATCAGGAATTTGATGGTTATACTTTAAATCATTTTCAAATAATGAAAAAATGAAGAATAAATTATAGAAGCAAATTAATCAACTATATAATTGTAAAACAATAAAAGAAAGAGAAAAGATACGCCAAAGAGAACAAAGACTGAATGAACTTCTTAATCTCCGAGAATATTATGCAATAAATATTAGAAAAAATTTATTGACAGACGATTGCGAATATGAGAACAATAAATTGATATATGAATTTATAATTAATAGAAGAATTGGCCCTGACATAGCATGCGTTTGTTGTGATAATTTATTTTATCCAAATATGTTGTTAAATGGAAGGAAGAAAATATTAAAATTATTTTATTTGAAAAAAGGATTAATGCTGATCAATTCATGATATTAATTATCAATAATGATTCAAAATTTGTATGTAAAACGTGTAAAAAATATGTTATGAAAGGTGAAGTAACAAAAATGGCGGCCAATGCAAATCTTAAATTTCATGACATCCCAGAAGTCTTAAAGAATTTGTCACAGGCCGAACAGCGTCTAGTTTCATCAATTGTAACGTTTCTACAAATAATACCTTCATTACCTCATTCATTAAATTCACAATTGTCTTTAAAAGGAAGTGTTTTTAACATAAAAGTCGAAATTAATGAAATGATCGATATTCTTCCTCGAAGATTCGATCAATTATTGACTATTTAAATCGTACTTAAAAGACACGAAGACCATACATTGCATTATTTGTTTGAAACTATTAGACCATCAAAGATTTGGGAAGCTCTTCAATATTTGAAAAATACACCTTTATATATAGAAAACGATATAATAATTGATGAAGATTTTTTTAAACGTTATGATAAATCTTATGAAAATGAAGTAAATTTTATTGTCGATCCAAAAGATGAATTGAATATTTCTAAAATAAAAAAAAGCAATTATAATATTGAAAATGTTGAAATTGATGATAATTTTGAGAATAATGACGAAATCTTAATTGTTGACAGGAATAAAATTATTAAAAATCAAATAATTAAGATGGCACCGGGACAAGGAAAATTTCCTCTTCCATGGTATGTTATGAAAAATATCGATGAACTTTCCCAACCTTCAATTTATGGTGGTTTTCCTGTGGATCCCCAAGGAAAATTGTCATATTCTGAACGCGTTAAATCATTATGTCGACGTACAGATAGAAGAGCTTGCATTCCTAAAAATATTTTATACATGGCCGATAAAAAAATTGAACTTTCTGTCATTTCAAATCTTGATATCTGTTTAAGAAAACACAAGACGCAAAACTTAATAAGTGCGAAAGAAGCTAAAGATGTAAAATTCATTAATGAAATTATAAAACATGCTGATGGTTTTCGATTTCTAAAACAAGTTAGGGGAACGTCTGCTTATTGGGAAAATGAAAAAAAGAGAATATTTTCTTTACTATATTTTCGAGGAATCCCAACATTTTTCATTAACTTTTCTGCTAATGAAAAAGAATATCCAGAACTACTCAAAATGTTATATAAAACGGAGTTTGATAAAAACATTAGTAATGATGAGGCATTCCTTCTTGATTTAGATACAAAAACAAAATTAGTTCGTGATGATCCTGTGACTTAAGTACGCTACATTGAAAATAAATTTAATGAAATACAAAAGCTTTGAGAAAACAAAAATGGACCTCTCGGTGAGAATTTTGTAAATGATTCTATTGAAAGAAGAGAGTTTCAAGCTAGAGGGTCAGTCCATATACATAATATCTTGAATATTGTAATAATGCACTTTTTTTTGACGTAAACAATAATGATTCACGTAATGAATGTATAAAGTTTATCAATAAACATGTAACATGTCAATACGATGCAAAAAATCCATTAATCGCTTTACAACGACACACTCACAAACCTACATGTCACAAAGGCTTAACAAATTTAAAAAAATGTAGATTTCACTTTCCCATGTTCGTCATAAAGGAAACAGCTATTCTTGATCCATTGACAGATACTGAAAAAACAGATTTAAAGAAATAAAATAATTTAAAAGAAATAAAAAATTTAATTGAAATATATTTTGACGAAACAATATATATATCTTTTGAAGACATTTTAGTTATTTTAAATATTTCTGAAAAAGACTATAAATAGGACTAAAATATTTTTGAAAAGAAGAAGTCAAGATGGTGCAATTAATGCATACAATTTAACTCTTTTAAATTTAATGTAATCAAATATGGATATACAATTTGTACTAGATCCATTTTCGTGTGCACCATACATGATAAATTATGTCACAACAATTGCCGCAGGTCTTCCGAAATTATCACGCGAAGCAGCCACAGATATTGAAAATGGTATCATAAATTTAAAACAAAAATTGAGAAAAATTGCAAATGTTTTTATCAATAGTAAAGTCTTATCTAGTCAAGAACCTGCATATCATAATTTGTCATTACCTTTATGCAAATTTAGTAGATCCGAAATTTATATAAACACTGTTCCTATTGAACAAAGAGTTAGAATGTTGAGAAGAAAAAAAGACTTAGATAAATTGAAAGACGATTTTACTGATGTCTACTATTCTAATATATTTGATAAATATACTAATCGAGAAATCATTTTCGAAACCATCTGCCTAGCTGATTTTGCGACAGATTTGAATAAAACTAACAATCATGAGAAAGAAAATAGCGACGATGATTTTGGAGAAGAAGATTGTATTAAAAAAAGGGGTAAAAAAAATTCTTAGATATAGGAGGTATAAATTAATTCAACACGGAGAAAATTTGTGTGTTAAATTTTGCATAACTTAGTTCGGTAAACGGAGGACATTACGGCATTATATTAAAATTTCACTTTCAGTCATGTAAAATGAAATAGGGTAATATTTGATGTGAAAATATGAATTATTAATATAAATTCATTAAAATTTAATTCGCGATTCAGTAAGAAATAATACAAAAAGATATCAGAGATTACCTGACAGTTGGGTAAAATGAGATGTCGATTACCTACCAGTTAGGTAAAATGAGTCGAACTGTTAGGTACAGTTTCAATCATAGAAAACAAAGTCTACCTCTCAAAATATGTGAATTCTACATCCCAGTCATGTAAAATTTCGTGCGCCAGCAAAAAAAAACATTCTTGCTACAAACTGATTCTGTGGAAGATCATCCACTACTAACAAACACATGCTCACACATATCGTACAATTCATAAGTATATTGTTGGTACATATACACAATTTAACTCAAACAATTACATTAAATTACGATACATTACATACGATATAGTCGCACGCTTTTAACGATATTAACGCTATTAAAAATCGCAAACGCTGTGACGGGTTTCGAACCACCTAAGCTACATTTAACGCATTGTATCCCTAACAACTAAACCTCACGGCTATCCTAACAGTTAGAATATCGGGGAAAAAATCTCGGCTATAAAGTTAAAGTACAAGTACGTCAGGGCCGTACAAAAAAATATCTGATCCCCGTTTCATCGAAATTTGTTATTGTAACATTCTATCAATTAGCGGGCTTAGAAATTTGTCGGGAGTAAATAAAAATATTAAATAATTTTTTATTTTAAATTTTCTCACCTTGAAACTTAAATTATTTGATTTTCAATACTTCAAACTTTTGCATGGTCTACGTTTTAAAAATAATGGAACATTATGAGTGCTAAGCGCGCACTAATGACCCTTTCTTTAGAAAAAGAACTCGGTTCATTTTCCAACATTTTTTTATAGATTTTACAGAAAATCTTATATTATTTGAGAACGTTGTACATGATTTACACAAGTTTCCATATAATAGCGAGGAAATTCCTCCAGTGAATTCAATATGAATTCCAACTTTTTCCACTTACTCACAATTCTTTCTTTTGGTGGAAAATTAGTTTATTTTATTGAAAAAATTTTTTTTTCAAATAAAAGTCAACTCGATTTTGTTTTGAAATTTTTCTATAGACATTTGATCTTTTTGAAGAGAATTTATGTATTTGTTTTCTTGAAAATTTAGCATTTTCAGTTAAAGATTTATCTATTTTGTTGAAAATTTGTCTTTTTCGCATAGAAGAAACTTTTTTGTTAAAATACATGTATTTTATTTAATTTCTTTGGTTAAAAAATAGTTTTTCTTATTGAAAATTAATTTTATAAACTAAAAATTTAACTCAATTTCTTATCGAGATTCTTTTACATTCAAATTTAATCTTTTTGGTAAAAAATTCAGTTGTTCAGTTGAAAATTCATTTTATTTGCTCAAAAACTTATTTCTCTAACTAAAAATTAAACTATTCTATACTTTGTTAAAAATTTATGTTTTTTAGTTGAAAATTCATTCATTTAGTTGAAATTTTTTTCTGGAAATTTTCAACCTTTTTGGTTGAAGAGGCAACTATTGGATTGAAAATTCCATTAAAAATGAAAAATGTTGATGGAAAATTCATGTATTTTCTTAAAAATTATTCTTTTTTAGTAGAGAATTAATCTTCTTGGTTGAAATTTTCATTTCTACAGTTGAAAGTATTTTTTATATTGAAAATTAACTTTTTTAAAGAAAAATTCATTTTTCTAACTAACAATTCAAATATACTCCATTTTTCGATTTTTTTTCATAGCCATTACATCTTTTCGGCTGAAAATTTAACTATTCTGTTGAAAATTCATTTTATTTGTTCACAAACTTATTTCTTTCTCTGAAAATTAAACTATTCTATTCTTTGTTTAAAATTTATTTTTTAGTTGAAAATTTGTCTTTTTTTCATCGAAGATTCATCTTTTTGGTTGGAAATTTACCTAATTGGTGAAATGTTGTTTTTTTATTGTTTTTCTTTGAAGATGCATTATTTTAGTTGAAAGTTCATTTCTTTTGTTGAAAATTGAACAAATTTTATTGAAAATATGTTTTTTTATTGTTGTAAAAAATAATTTTTACAGCGAAAAAGGTAGCTACATACTTCATTTCTGCTAGAAAATTGATCTTTTCAACTTGAAAATTCACTTATTTTGTTAGAAACATTTTCTCTTTTAGGAGAAATTCAATTATTTAGGTAGTAAATTCATATTTTTTCTTTAGAAATTCAACCTTGTTTTTAAACATTAGTCTTCGGGCATCTCCCGCCTCGAAGTTCGAAGTCAGTTGTCCAGTGCCGACCGATGTTGTTTTATCGCCCGCATCCTTATACGTCAATTTTTAAATACATTATACTTTGATTAAGTAACTTAATGAGTATTATTTACTGAGATAAAAGGATAGTAAATATATTTGAATATTTTCTCAAATTCTACAGTATAAACCGAAACTTAAAAATGTTAAAGTGTCTACGGGGGACTTGGCTTTAAACTTCAGCCCTGAGAAAGTTGACGTCCCTAGCGAGTCTCATTTTACCTTACTGTTGTGTAATTCCTCTCCTAATGGAAGTGAAAATCTGTTTAAAAGTTCTGCAATCTATACTTTCTTTCAAGAGAATCGTTAATATCACACAAAAGTAAACTTTATATCCCTCATTTGATGAAAATTTACAATACTTCGCGTTATTTTATAATATACTGGTATTAAAATAATACAATCCTTATATCAATTATTACATATCAGAATTTTCACTTTCGGACTTGAGATTTTACATAACTCTTTTGTATTATTTATAGTTCTGTTTTGTATTAAATCCTAAAATAATTGTAAACTTTATCGAAATGCAGTAATATCCTCCATTTACCTAACTAATTGGGTAAATTCTAATGAACAAATTTTCTCCGTGAAGATCCAGAAAATTATTACAGAGAACAAATTTTATTATTTTTACCATGGAGAAATGAAGAAAACGAAGTAGAAAAAGTAAATTTTGAGGAAAAATATGATAAAAGTTTGTCATTTATTCAAACTAATCGTAAAAAATTTAATGTAATTGGGTATGATGAAATTGAAAAAGCTATGGCTGAAGCAGAAGCAAATGTTGAAAGTGACGATGACATTGATAATGGATTTGAAAATAAATTACATATTGATGACTTTAAGGTTGATATTTTTGAACAATCTGATCATGGTAAAGTTTTTGATAATCAATATAAAAGCACTAAAAAAGAAAGGATAACTGTACCTCTTGTTAATAACAAAGAAATTTTTTTAGAAATTATGGATCAATTAAATTTAAAGCCACGAATTATTACAATGCACGTGCTAAATTGTTTTAAAATTGGAAAAAATCCTTTGAAAATTTTAATAAGTGGATCAGCCGGTGTCGGCAAAAGTAAAGTTATTAATGCAGTTCATCTGCAATTTATGCAGTTTATATCGCCAACGGCGATACCTCGCTGAAAACACCAGTTTTCGTAAGATCACTGAAATTAAGCAGTGTGAGCACCGTCTTTACTTGGACGGGTGACCGTTCGAGATACTGCGTGCTGTTGGCCCGTCGTGGGTGTGGTGAGCCCACACTTGTAGTTATGTACTACAGGAAACTATCCACCTAGAAACATTACCTGAATCGGGTAGTGTCACGCCTACCCCGAAAGACTATAAAAACTAGGATTCGATTTAGAACTTAATTCGGTATTAAAACAGTTCAAGCAACAAAAAAATCGCACTTCAGTTTGATCCAGCAATCTAATAAAATAAGGTCGATTTGTGGATTAAGTTAACTTTAGAAACCAACGTGACCCATAGGGCTGAAGTTCGCGACATCTGAGTTTGACGGTTCAACACTAATTTGTACGAATTTTTAATTTCATGTATTTTTCGTTTTTTGTAAGAGTGAAGTTTGGAACAATTGATACAATGCACCCACTGAATCAGTTTAGTTCGCTATCTCGGTTCATTTATCAATCTGAAGTTAGCCAACTAAACAAGACAGAAACTGGTACTAAAATAAGACTATTTGTGAGATCATAATAGAGCGCTCCAAAAGGATCCCAAATAAAAATGATTGCCTAGTTTTTACTGTGATACATCTCATCCTTTTTAAATGAAAATAAAAATTTTAATCCAGAAACAGCTGAAGTTTTGTTATGTGCTCCATCGGGAAAGGCTGTATTTTTGATAAATGGAGTCACACTTCACACTGCTTTTGCTTTACCCACAACTCAATTTCGTGGTCAAATTTCAGAACTGTCTGCAAGTGTTGCTGACACATTAAGAGAGAAAATGAAGGATGTGCAATTAATAATTGAAGATGAAATTTCTATGGTTGGTAGTACTACACTACCTAGAGTGCATACTAGATTAAGACAAGTTGAAGGTGTCAATGATAGTTTTGGTGGTGTTTCCGTAATATTACTGGGCGATTTCCATCAATTACCCCCTGTGATGGACAAACCTGTATATTGTACACCGAATAGTTCCATGTTAAGTATTTTAGCACAAAATAAACTTTGGGAAAAATTTTAGTTTTTTGAATTAACAGAAATTATGAGACAAAAAGATGAAAAATTGTTTGTTAAATATTTAAATAATTTAACAAATGGAGAAATGTCTACAGAAGATGTACCATTAATTTCATCAAGAATCACAAATCATAATGATATTCCAAATGAAGCTATTAGATTGTGTACTGAAAATAAATTAGTTGATATGTACAACGAAAAAAAAATCATAGAAAGTGATGTTTGTTTCAAATCTCATGCAATAGATCATATTATGGGTAAAGTGGATTCAAACATAAATAAGCACTTGAAAACAATTATGAGAAGCAAAAATCGAGTTCAATGTGCGGGTTTACCATATAAATTATTTTTTAAATGTGAAATAAAATATATGATAATAACTAATATAGATGTTGAGGATGGATTAGTTAGCGGGGCTTGTGGTGTTCTTAAAGATGTAATGTTAACACCAAACAGTGACAAATTATCAATCTTGTGGCTGGATTTCAAAAACGAAAGGGTAGGTTGTAAAATTCGTTGTATGTATCAGCCATTTATGAACAAAAATAATATCAACCTAAATTTTGTTCCAATTGTGAAAAGTTATGTTTCAATCAATGTAAATGAAAGAATGGGATATAAAATTGTAAGGGAACAATTTCCAATAGTTCCTGCTGATGCCATAACTATTCATTAAAGTCAAGGACGAACTTACGATATGAAGTATGTATAGATTCAAGACAAAATTATAGAGTTACTAGACCAATGCTTTACGTAGCGTTCAGTAGATTGTGTCGTTTAAATGATTTATACATTCTTGGAAACTTAAATTTTTTACAGAACTTAAAAACAGACACTAATTTGAATCGTGAACTAATTAGACTTAGAACAGAAAAAAAATTACAGTTGTCTTATAAAAATAAATTGGAGAGTACTATTAAAATAATTTATCAAACCGTCTGCTCATTAAAAAATAATATTAAACATATATTATGCGATGTATGGTATTATCAAGCAGATGTATTAATTTTTTCCGAAACACGAACAAAAAAAACAGATAATATTCAAATAAATGGTTTTGTTACTGCATTCAGATCTGATCATGAAACTTCAAAATTACCCCGAGGTGTAATTTGTTCTGTTAAACAATTCATGATTTTTTCATAATAAGTGGTTGTAAATCACCTAGCACATCAAGAAAAATGTTTCTTGATCATTTAAATCATATTATTAGCGGCTTTCGTAACAAAAATAGAATTGTTATAGGCGATTTTAATTTTGATTGTTTCCATCCAAATAGCTTTTTAGAAAATTATTTGACTAATATTGGATATAAGAGAGGCATTAATGAACAAATTTCAGCAACTAATTATAATACTCAAATTAATGTTATCTTTGTATCAAATGAAATTGAAAATTATTCATCAGGTGTTTATGGAACCTTTTTTCTGATCATAAGCCAGTATTTATCGGTATTGCAGAATCAAATATAGTAGAAAAATTTTGAATTTCTAGAAACATTATAGCAAATAACACAAAGAAAGAAAACAATACTTCATATGTGACTAGTACATCTGTCGTTAATAAAACTTATAGTAAGATTATATGTATAGACGATAATGAGTCTTATCTTGAACAAAATAATATTGATAAAAAGAATAACTTATTAAAGAAATTAAATCATTCTATTGAAAAACGAATATTAGGCGTCAATGAATGGCTCTATAATACAGAAATAGATAAACTAATGGAAATTATATGTAAAAATACGCAATATGAACCTATAACAGTTTTATCCATTCAAAACATTGACGGGATTGAAGCAGCTACTAATAAAGATATTCAAATTATTGGTGGT
>CAKNXH010001969.1:190779-214953 GCA_932178445.1 Andricus quercusramuli
GAATATATGCTGTAGCATTTGCAACATCTTTAGTCTTATCAAAAAATACTTGCAATATATATTATTCTGTGAATGCTAAATTAATGAGACAGCATTTTTTTTAAATACTACAACAAGAAACCACAATTCACTTTCCTTATTTAGATGTGTCTCATCATAATCAAAGTAATGTAGATGAAAAGAACAATTTATTTTTTTTTTAAATACATAATTCTATTGAAAGAAGAATAATAGGCGTAAATCAATGGTTAGAAGATTCAGAAATAGATAAATTCATGGAAATTATATGTAAAAATACTGAATATGAACATATAGCAGTTTTATCCATTCAAAACATTGACGGAATTGAAGCAGCTACTAATAAAGATATTCAAATTATTGGTGGTTCTGAGCAAAGTGCACATTGGCGTTGTATTTATTTTGATTTACAAAATTGTACACATACAGGGTGTCCACTCCAGGGCTTACCGAAAAGTATGCAACCCGTCTTACACGCCAATGCTATTCTTATGGCCGTGTACAGTGGGTTGCATACTTTTTGGTAAGCCCTGGCGTGGATACCCTGTATATGACAGCCTTTACTGGGACAGACTGACTTACAGAGCATAAAACATACTCACAAAAAATCATATATTTAAACGATATCCAAAATTAAAAAAGGAAAACATTATTATGGAAAAGTTGAAACAAAAACAATCGGATTATAATTCATGTGGAATACAGTACACTCTGGTAACTGCCAGTCTGACGGGACTGTAGGGGAGTATAATTCCAAGAATTCGGCACTTATTGAGTACACCCACTCTGCTTCATCGTATAACCACGCTGCGTTGGAGCTCGCACTTCGGGACATGCGCAGAAAGTCGCAGCCGCTCGCAGTCTCTTAAGTGGGAGACACAATTAAGTGTGCGATAAAATACGTGTGGAGGAGAAGTGGAAAAAAGTGGAACTTACGGAGCTTGCAGGTAGCGGGAGTGTACTGTGTGTGTATATGCTGTAGCATTTGCAACATCTTTAGTCTTATCAAAAAATCCTTCTAATATATATTATTCTATGGATGCTAAATTAATGAGACAGCAGTTTTAAAAAATACTAGAACAAGAAACCACAATTCACTTTCCTTATTCAAATCTTTCTCTATAAGGAAGCAAACATTAATGCTTCTCTGTTAAACTGACCAACCACGCATCGATGTGATAGCTAAAAAGTTATTTTAGAATTGATTTTGAATTACCGTGTACAAAATTATACAATACTGAATAATATTTAAATATTTGATTTCCTTATATAATTCATTTATGTAAAAAACACAAACAATAAGTATCAGTCAAAATTATATAATCAAATTGTTTCATTTCAAAAAACACTGATTTGATAACATATAAATTTTACTTAGGCTACACCCAATGGAAACTCCTAAAATAATTTTCATTGTATTTTAATATAATAGATCTAATACAAAAATTTTTAAACTTGAGTTTCAGATCTCATAATAATATATATTCATTATTTGCACACTTTTTCTACAGATTTTCAATTAAGGTCAAGCACATATGGCACTTTGCCTGTAATTCGGGACGACAGTAATGGAGTTTGAGGAGGTCTCACAAGAATCTAGTTCGTGAGAGGCGAAGGCACTCACAATAATCAAGCAACCCCATTCGTGAGAGGCAAGGATACTCACGATAATCAAGCACCCCGATTCGTGAAAGGCAAAGGGGACTCATGATAACAAAGCACCCCATTTGGTAAAATGTTCTAATTGAGAAAAAAAAATAAAATTAATTAATATTAATATATAGTTATTATTATTATTATATCATTAAGCCTTTTCCCTTTCGGGGTAGGCGTGACTTGCTCGTTTGGAAAATAGTAGTGTGTAGATGGATATATAGGTATAAGGTAGATAGGTATGAAGGTGTAAGGTGTGGATATTTTTTATTGATCCAGAATTCTCGTATCATTTATTTAAATGACACGTTCGTTCCACAACACTGTTCCGAAACAGGTTGCTGATCAATCTCTCTAGCGATCACCCCAAGTGAAGAGGCTCACAAAATTGTTGCCACTCTTTTCTGTTCTGGTATACTACTCTAGCTTCCTGCACGTCCATGCACTTTTTCATGCAAGCTCTCGTGTTTCTATCGGTTCTCATGTCTCTTCGAATTAGTGTCTCATTCACAGATTCTAACCATTCTTTCGGCGGTTTATCTCTGGGCATTCTGCCTTTTACTTTACCTTCATACACTTGTTTGGTCAGTCATTCATCTTTCATTCTTTGAAGATGCCCAAACCACCTCAACTGATTTCTTGCCCTTGTGACAACTATTGTCTCTTTTGCACCATATTCTTTGAGGAATGTCTCGTTTCGGACTTTTTTCCATCAGTGTTTTCCCGCATATTGTGCGCAGAGGTGTCATGCCAATCGCGTTAATTTTACTCCTGTCCTTTTCTTGACAGGTCCATATCTCGCTACCATATAGTACAATCGGTACGAATGTAGAATTACATATTTTACGATTTTATTCTCATTATGGAAATAGAACGGACCGTCTCAGTATAGAGTTCCTGAAAATGAAACAAGAAGGCAACGATCAAATCTGGACCACCACTACGAAATGCTCCTATTGCAATTCCTAGAAACAAAAAAAAATTTGTTTCTTTAGACAAAAATAAAAAAGAGGAAAGAAAAATAAGAAGGCAACTAACCAAATCCCCTTCCTCCTCTTTTTTATTTTTTTCGTCTTTTTTATTTTTATTATTATCAAATCACAATATGAAAGCATTTATAATATTTACCAACGTTTTGATGCTCATACAGCACCCTTATCAAGATTAGAAAAATTAGAGCAGGTGGCAACAGCAACGAAACCACGACGCTATCTCCTCGATACCTGATATCTGAGTGTGGGTCAAAAGGCAAATCCGTTATAAGCACATCAGAAATAAGAGAAAGTCAAGATTTATAAAAACTTATTGCTAAGTGTAATTATTCATACTAGAATAACTTTTGTTTAATTTATCGGAATCAGTTTTCAATTTAATAGACAGCTTATTTTGTTTTTTTAATCTAAAGCATTTTCATGAATTCTCTCTTTCTCTCAGTACTTTCAGTATGGAAAATTTCAACATCATCGCAGTCAAACTCATGGTCAACATCAACAAACCCTTTCGTATGTCTAGCAAGAACACTCTCATACCAACGTCCCAAACGAACATCACTTTTGTGTTACTCTATCCTAGTATTAAGAAGTCAGTTTGTCCCACGTAAGTCATCTTAGAGATCTTGCAAGTGAGCTTGTAAACAACACTACATTTTTTTCAAATTCATCTAAAGGATCTTTACAAAAAGTTACTATTGAATTTATTTTAAATGGTATACGGAAAATAGTATGAATATTAAATTTTTTCAACATAAATGCAATAGTTTTCAAAATATGACCAAAAAAAGGAGAACAAAAGTATTAAAAGAACTATATACTCTCAATGTCAACGGCGATACCACGCTGAAAACACCAGTTCCCGTTAGATCACTGAAGTTAAGCAGCGTTGGGCGCGGTTAGTACTTGGATTGGTGACCGTTCGGGGAATACTGCGTGTTGTTGACCCGTCGTGGGAATTGTTATTTCAACTATTAACACTCCCACGAAATTTTCAGAACAAAACTTTAGTTTGCTGCATTACAACTTCAAAATACAATATTAAAAATAGATGAGAATTCCAAGAAATTATTATTGAAAGAACTGTTCCTGCACTGTAAAAACTAGGATTCGATTTAGAACTTAATTCGGTATTAAAACAGTTCACGCAACAAAACAATTGCACTTCATTTTGATCCGCCAATCTAATAAAATAAGGTCGATTTGTGGATTGAAATAGGCTCGAAATGAGAATCGTTTGTCAATAACTGAATCTGATCAAACAAATTCTAATCTGTCAAGTTTAGAAACCAACGTTACCCCGAAATGAGATGTCAATGTCGTGCGTGCTCCGACTGTTAGATCTTTTTGACTTTTAAATTCACTCAATACTGAAATTTTCTGTCCATGCCAACTTGATGCTACGCCGGTTTCTATGATCCTATTAAGGACTAATTTAAAAAAAAAAGAAATTTTGATTTAGGTTTATGTCCAAAATATAATCAGGATGTGTTTAAAAATGGTATAACCCCCAAATCAACTGGTTCGTATTACTTTTAAGTCCAATACAATAATTACGAGAACGTTTTTTCAGTCACAAAAGAGGAATTCGCGGCCCAAAAATCAAAAAGCTGACATCAGTACTTTGAAAATTTTATTAATCTGGTAATTTTCTGTGAAAGTCAATACGAGAAGTTTTTTTCGGGGTGAACATTCGTATTTTGAGACTCGAAAAACTCCTTTGTTTTAGAATTCATAAAAATCTTCAAAATTAATATCATTTTCAAAATTTGAGGTTCACTTTCTGCTTTGATGAAAAGTAACCAATTTTATAAAATCTTCAAAATTTTAGTAAACTTTTTGAATATATTAATTTTGGCCGCACCCGGATTGGTTTAACCTAAAACGTCACGAACCCTGATCTATTCATCTATTTTTTGTTTTTTGTAAGATTGAAGTTTGGACAATTGAAACAATGCACCCTCTGAATCAATTTAGTTCGCAAAGTTTCTGGGTATACCCCTTGAATTAGTAATCCTGACGCACAATAACCGTTGGATATATTTCTCGAAAAATGTGCCTCTCTTGGAAGTAAATAAGTACAGAAGAATAATTTTTTCTGCATCAAACAAAAAATGTTGTTATTTTTAATATATATGTAAATAGAATTACAAATAAAAATAAAATGCATGACTTTCTGTTACTCAACTTGAAAGGAGGTCCTATAAGTTGATAATAAGGGCGTGTAAATAATTAAAAATAATATAACCTGGAAATAAGTTTAGGAAGAAATATTAAAGAATATATTTTTTAAAAATTTTATGGAGATATTTCACCAATATATCAGTCAATATTTCCGCAACGTTGCGCGGCCATATTTATGCACGATCTCGCGAACACTTTTCACACACAAAGAGCGAGCGCAATTTCAATGTTCTTTTGAAATGTTGCAGAAATATTCCTGAACAATATTGCCTAGGTCGGACATTTTAATGTTTCTTGATCTCGCTGCAATATTCATTTGGAATGTTGCCGATGTTTCAATTGAATATACTAGGAATATTTCTACATCGTTGCGTGTTAGGGTCGTATTTGAAAATTATTATGTTTCATTTAAATTTCAGTTACTACAAATTAAAGCACTTTCGACAAATATTTGTATTAATTGAGTGTCCGGATGCAATAAGGGCACATAAAATTTTCTCGTGCGAAAACGAAGTCCCCTGGAGGCTTTCAGCAAAATTTTCGAATTTTGATTTTTAGAGGACATATCTGGATGTGAAATTTTATTGCGCACCTTTTTTCTTCCAGATAAAAACTTGTAGCTTTTTTAGTTTACAAATTAAAGCCGAAAAACAGACTTTTTGAAGAAAATCAATTTTAATCCGTTTTTCTCTTCAACTCGCGCTTCGTTCGTCAGTTTTTCGAATTTTTTTATAAAATTTCCAGAAAATGCACTTCAGGGTAAGAGGAATTCAACAAAAAAATGTGGTGTAATTGTTATTAATTTTTTTCTGATGCTCAGCGTGAATCGGACTTTTGTAACTTCCAGAGTTTCGTTTATCGAGGGAACTTTGAGCAAGGAAAAACTTCTCGAGACAAAAATGCGGAGAAAACTGTGATGAAGTTTTTGGTAAAGCTTCAGATCAAAATATTCAGTAGTTTAGGAGTAGTTGTGATTTTAGTTTATGTCAGCGGTTGAGCTTACAAGTTTACTATAGCACTCTGGGGCTTGCCGCCGTGACACGTTCTCGCGTTAGTAAGTTTTTGCTTACAATAAGATTTTCATTAAATTTATCAGTGAATAGCAATTCAATAAAAGTAAGTTCATAAAACATTCATGAATTAAAAAATTTAGCGTGTGCATAGGGTTGTTTACAAAGCGAATGTTCAAAGTCGCTTCAAAGTTAAACCGAATGCAAGTGTAAACATTAGGTGTATGTTAGAGTATCTATCTCACAGTTAAATCTAAATAAACCGCAAACATACATTAAAAACTTAATAAAATTCATGAGTGTTTTATCACCTTACTTTCACTGAATTGTTATTCACTAAAAAATGTAATTAATATCGTATTGTAAGCAAAAACTCACAAGCGCGAGAACGTGTCACGGCGGCAAGCCCCAGAGTGCTACAGTACACTCGAAAGCTCAAGCGCTGACATAAACTAAAATCACAACTATACTCCTAAACTATTGAATATTTTGATCTGAATCTTTCCCAAAAACTTTATCACAGTTTTCTCCGCATTTTTGTCGCGAGAAGTTTTTTCTTGCTCAAAATTTCCTCGATAAACGAAACGCTGGAAGTTACAAAAGTCTGATTCACGCTGAGCATCAGAAAAAAATTAATAACAATTACAAAAAAAATGTTTGTTGAATTCGTCTTACTCTATCAGTCAATCGATACCCTAAAGTGCATTTTCTGAAAATTTTATCAAAAAATTCGAAAAACTGACGAACTGAGCGCGAGTTGAAGTGAAAAACGGATTAAAATTGATTTTTTTCAAAAATTCAGTTTTTCGGCGTTAATTTGTAAACTAAAAAAGCTACAACTTTTTATCTAGGAGGAAAAAGATGCGCAATACAATTTCACAGCCAGATATGTCCTTTAAAAATCAAAATTCGAAAATTTTGTTGAAAGCCTCCAGGGGACTTCGTTTTCGCACGAGAAAATTTTATGTGCCCTTATTGCATCCGGACACTCATTGAAGTGACAATTGTTAAGTGATATTGAATATGACAATATCATTATATCAAAGTTTTATTTTCGTATCTAAAGTATGAATATTACATACTACGCATTTACATAAAACTCAAATTTAATCACGCGTTTAAACAAAATTGTATTCCGTCCATTGGAAAGTAATTTTATTAATTTTGAAGAACAAAACTTGGGCAATTGCTCAAGATAACAAATTGTGAAATCATTCTTTTCTGAAAATTGCATTTTAAACTTTATGATGGTTTTCTAATTGATATATATTTTGAACGTTCTAAAATAGAGTTATTTATATTTTCCAAATACTGAACCACTGACTTATTGACACGATGTCTTTTTAGAATTCGATATCGACTTCGTCGAGAATTTCCACTAAGTTCTCGGTATTTTGGCATTTTATAAATATATTTTTATTTTCATTATTTTGATAACATTCTGAAATTCGACGCTTCAAAACAATGGATTTCAAATGATGGCCAACTTTAAGCAATCATCATTCTATTTTGTTTTCGTGAAATTGAAATGTCATTGTATTCCGACATGTTGTGCTTAGTGCTATGGATACAAGAAAACCCTATGCGTATTCAATTTTACCCGAGCATCATATCAGAAACGCGCAAGATCAGACTAAGGTCAAGAAAGAAAAAAATATTACCCTGCCAAAATTTCGCAAAAATTGGTAACTTCCAATTTACGAAAGAATATTAAGATTGCTTAAAATTTATTTATTTCAATTCATATAATATTTACTATTAATTATTGAAATATTTTATAAAGGATGAGGTTTGGCTGACTTACTTTCAAGTTACGACAGAGGGAAATACCAACCTCCAAGTTAGGTCACATTATGGTGCTGGAGTAATGGAAAGGCGAAAATAATCCAAAACAATTAAGGAAGATACCTCCAATAAAATATTCATTGAGAAAGAAATGGGCGAAGATATAGTATCTCAGAAGTCTATATTTGATAGTCTGCCACTATCGGTGGCTACTATTGAATCAATCTCTAATACTAATTCTAATGTGGACACCACTGACGATTGTTGAAGAAAGCACTCCTTTTACAAAAGGTTCCTAAAATATTTCGTTTTCTTATAGTGTTTTCATTCTAAGAATGTTATAGATATTTACAAATATATTCTCGCAATTTTTTTAATAATACTTATTTTCTTATTTGTTAATAATTATTATTTAACAAATGTAAATATCAATACAATATAAAAAAAAATTATTATAAAAAGATTGTCAACTTATATGTCTGTTCTTTTTCTTTAGTTACTGCTGCAAATCTAACCTTCCTGAAGAAAATACTCGTGTTTTGTGAGGCGAATTATGAACTACAGTCCAGAAATGTACAACGAAGCACATCTGCATTATCAGCGGCTTCCTTTGAGATAAGCGTATAATAAAATAAATTTAATTCTAATATTTTTAACAAGTAGGTTCCATGGTTTGCTTCTTATGTAAATTATTTACAATTGGTTTTATGAGGAATTAGGACTGAACTTTATATATGAACTATAATAATTTAATTTTATGAAAGTCAGTAACAAAACCCTATTTTATTAGGATCTTGAAGAACATTCGATGGACAGAAATTTTGGTATGTACCAAGTTCCTGGACCAGAAAAAGTGAATATATGTGACGGTCCGCGAAGAAAGGGACCTAATGTGGAAATAATCGATTCTCATTTTCTCACGCCAATCGATAGTTTCTAAGTTACTCTTTCATTTCCAATAATTCGAATTTTTTAAGTTTATTACTTTTCTTGTCATTAAGCTACAAACATAGGCATGATAAGCGTACGCGGAGAACGAACAAGAGGCCTACAAAACCCAGCCCCCCCCCCCCACTTACCACTACAGCAGTACGCGACGTGTCCGTGAGCTCCACTGGCTCGTGCCTGAAATTGTGTGGTAAGTGGAGAGGGTGCTTTTCGTAGACGCATCCCCACTATCCAAATGCGTATACGATCGCCCGTCCTGTAAAATTCAGCTTTGACGCATCAGGTCCCTTCCTTCGCGGACGGTCACACACACACACACATATATAGTTAAAAATTTGTAATAACGACAACTGCAGGATTTCACTGGGAGCGGGTGCTAGTCTGAAAAATTGCACCCGCTCCCAGCAAAATCGCGTCAAAATTTCAACGGTAACCACGTCTGACGACCGTGAGATAGGTATTTACAGTCTGTGACGAAATCAATACGATGATCCTTCAACAGTCTCGTGCACCCTGAGGACATGGAGCGACCCAAGGATGACAGCCTTCTGCATTTTCCCCGCAAGTGTCTCAGCATTTTGTTTAAACGCAAGGGTGCTTTTCAGGCTATTAACCAGTGAAACATTGGCACCTCTAAGAGCGCCGATCATTAAGACGATTAGTTAACAGAATATTCCGGGTATAACCGTCGCAATTCCCTTATAAGGTCCTCGAGTGCGCAACAGAAAAATTCGTTGAGAATATGAAGTTCCTTTTTATCTTTAGGGTTGTTTAGAAGTTGTCCTATTTTGCAGACTTGTTTTCTTGAGTGTATTTTTTATTGCTTTATTAATTTGTTTGTGTAATCGTTTTGTATTAGGATTTGTTTAACATTTTGTAGTTCCTTTTGTAAGTTATCTTTATCTGTTATGGAGACAGCTGTGTATACAAGGGAATTGATGACCGATTGCTTATGAGATGGGTGGTGGTGGGAGGAGGCATGCAGGCATCTGTTTGTATGCGTGGGTTTTCTGTAAACTTCATGTCCTAATGTGTTATCGGATCTTTTGTAAACTAGTACGTCCAAAAAAAGAAATTTTCCGTTTTGTTCAATTTCCATGATGAACTGGATATTAGGGTGTATTTGATTGATGAAATCGAAGAATTTCTGTAGTTCGTCTTGTCCTAGATTTTCCATGAAAATTTTGGCTATTACAGGTGAGATTGGAGATCCCATTATTGCTCCTGAAGTTTGTTCGTAGAATTGGTTATTGAAAGAGAAATAGGTATTAGTGAGATAGTGTTCTATCAAAGGTGTGAGATTGGAGGGGAAGTTTGAAAAGGATTTAATAATTTCGATTGTATCAGAGATTGGTACTTTTGTAAAGAGAGATACTACGTCGAAACTCACTAGGCTGTCTCGGGGTTGAGTGTGAATCTACTGTATCTTTCCGATTAAGTCAGAAGAGTTTTGTACGCGTGTGATAGAATTTCATGTGAGAGGATTTAGTTTTTTGGCCAGAAGGCGTTTTGTTTTTGTGGCTATTGTTTTTGTGGGGTCCTTTTAAAGTTTTTTATATGTATCGTCAGTGACGAAGGTCCGTGATTTTGTTGTTATAGTCTTCTTTATTCATTATGCCGTATGTCATTCGATTGTTCGGGTGGAAGGTTATATATTGTGGATTCCAAATTACTGATGATTTCTTCTTTTGGAGTTTGGAGGGAGCGACTAAAAAATTATGTCCCTTAGATAAGGCTGAAATCATTTCATTGATAAGAGGATAGTTAGAGATGTTTTTTACTGTGTTAGTTAATGGTGCGTGCTTTACTGGAAGTAATTTGTCAAATTTTATTTTTTGTTTCTGAGAGCAAAAATCTTTGATCGGTTGGGATTGGTCAAATGATATGCGGTCCAATGTGGACCAAATGTCAAATCTGAGAGTGTTTCATAGGAAAAGGTGAAGTTTTAATAGTTTCTTGGAGGTAGTGTGGATGGCAAATTTGGTATGTTGTATTCGTTATTTCAAGAGAAGCAAACTTGTTTTACGTAGAATTAGTTTGGATTTAGATGTTCCCGAATGGTTTTTCAAGTGCACGAATTTTGGGACGATGTTATTGTCCCTACACGGATCTAAGAAAGCTAAAGATGTTAGTAGCTAAGCTTGAGAAGAACTGAGCTTACTAAAAGTGTTAGTTTTAGTAAGAAAACTCTCCCCATAGAGTTATCTAATAATAGATTTGATACTTCCACGATGATTCATTATGATGAATTAAAATTTGAAATTTAAAGATTTTTCGGGTTTCAATCGTGTGCGAAACTATGACTGTTGCCAACGTTTCGTGAACATTGCAGTTCACTTCTTCAGGGTTGGCATCGTGAAAGTATTATATCTATTATTAAAGCTAAAGCTGGTGAAGTGGATACTTACTTTCAATTGTTCACTCGCTATGCATGCTAGGTAAGGTCTCAGTTCACCCAAATTTTATTTCTCCCAAAATTTATTTTCCCCAAAAATTCAAACAAAGAAGTACGAGTTAGTGAGATAGAAGTCCGCATAGTATAAAGTCAGGAAAGTCGGTAATGATGAAACTAAATAAATAAATATCCAAAAGATGTCGCCGCAAATACGTTTTTTGAATTAAATAAACTCACAGATTAATAAGAATGTAAATTTCTAGATTTTTTAGTATCTACGTAAAGTTTTCTCTCAAAGAGAATATATTTTTTTAAATAGATTTTGACAAAAAACATAAGGTTACACAAGTTCAGGTTATGTTGGGGAATTCTCGCCGGAATTGGATATTTTACAACGTAAGCAGTTGGGTCTTGTAGAAAACTTACAAGTGTACACAACTCAAGGTTACGTTAGGAAATTATCGCCGGAATTGAATACTTTACAAAAATAGCAGTTAGTTTCTATAGAAAATTTACAAATTCGCACAATACAAGTTTATGTTAGAGAATTCTACCCGGAAATTTCTCAACAGAAACAGTTAGATCTTTTAGGAAACTTAGAAATTGCTACAATTTGAGATTATTTTAGAAAATTCTCCCTGGAATTGGATATTTTTCAAAAGAGACAGTTGATAAGTCTTTAAGAAAATTCATAGATAAGAACAACTTGAGGTTCTGTTATGGAATTTGTGCCAAACTTGGATATTTTTCATTTAGCTCTTTCCGAAAATTTAACAGTTTGAGCAATTGCAGGTTATGTTAGCGGTCTTTTGAAAACTTACAAATTTTAACAATTGTACGTTGTCTGAGAAATCTGGCTGGAATTGGATATTCTTGAACAGAAACAGTTAAGTCCCTATGAAATTCATAATTTTGGAAAATATTAGGTTATGTTATGGCATTCCTGACGGAATTAGATATTTTTCACCATAAACACTTAGTTCTTTCCTGGAGACATAACAGTTTGAACAATTTTCGGTTATGTTAGCGATTTTTCATTGGGATTGGATATTTTACAACAGAAGAACTAAAATCTTTTTAAAAACTTATGATTTCGAACCATTTTAGGTTATAAATATATATTTTTTGGAATAGATCTTGACAAAGAACGTTCAGGTTACTAACTGTTTCTGATGAAATATATCCAATTCCGGCAGGAAATCCATAAAATAACTTGAAAATTTCCGAATTTATAAATTTCATAAAAACTTAACTATTTGTGTTCAACAATATCCATTTCTATAGCGAGATTTTTCTAAGATAACCTAAAATCGTTCAAATGCGTACGTTTTCTCAAAGACCTAACTGTTTCTGTTGAAAAATATTCCATTCCGGCGACAATTCCCTGAAATACCGTATAATGTTTGAATTTTCAAGTTTTCTAAAAAACCCAACTGTTTCTTTTGAAAAATATCTAATTCCGGCGAGATTTCCCTAAGTTAAACTAATTTGTAAGTTTTATATACAAAAAGCTAAGCGCTTCTGTTGCAAAATATCAATTTCCGACGAGAAATCGCTAACATAACCTGAAATCGCTCAAACGGTTAAGTTTTCGGAAAGACCTAACTGTTGTTGATGAAAAATATCCAAGTTTGGCACAAATTACATAACAGAACCTCAAGTTGTTCTTATCTATGAATTTTCTCAAAGACTTATTAACTGTCTCTTTTGAAAAATATCGAATTCCAGGGAGAATTTTCTAACATAATTTCAAATTTTAGGAACTTCTAAGTTTCCTAAAAGATCTAACTGTTTCTGTTGAGAAATAGCTAATTCCGAGTAGAATTCTCCAACATAAACTTGTATTGTGTGAATTTGTAAAGTTTCTATAGAAACTACCTGTTATTTTTGTAAAGTATTCAATTCCGGTGATAATTTCCTAACATAACCTTAAGTTGTGTACATTTGTAAGTTTTCTATAAGACCCAACTGCTTACGTTGTAAAATATCCAATTCCGGCGAGAATTCCCCAACATAACCTGAACTTGTGTAACCTTATGTTTTTTGTCAAAATCTATTTAAAAAAATATATTCTCTTTGAGAGAAAACTTTACGTAGATACTAAAAAATCTAGAAATTTACATTCTTATTAATCTGTGAGTTTATTTAATTCAAAAAACGTATTTGCGGCGACATCTTTTGGATAATTATTTATTTAGTTTCATTATTACCGACTTTCCTGTCTTTATACTAGGCGGACTTCTATCTCACTAACTCGTACTTCTTTGTTTGAATTTTTGGGGAAAATAAATTTTGGGAGAAACAAAATTTGGGTGAACTGAGACCTTACCGCATGCTAGATAGAAACAAATGATGGTCTTACAGAACAGATGAAGTTTGTAACAAAAGAATAATGTTCGCTGTAGACAGATTTTTTTGATAAAAGAGGATGTTTCTCTGAGTAGTTGTAGAACGTAATATAAAAAGTAATATAAAATAATAATTATTTATGATGGAGATATAATAAAAGAAAATTTCCTCCCTTGTGTTTTCTCCATTGTTTTCCCCCTCAGCACTCAAAGAAGTGAAGTTCGCTGGTAGTTACAGTGAAAATACATAATAGAGAACGGCGTTTATAAAAAAAACGATGCGTATGTAGATAGATAAGTCTTTAACAATCGTTCCGTCTGTCATAATGGCGTAGCAAATACATTTTTATGTTCAAGGTTTTTTAAATATATGAAAGTGTTTGATTTAATTATTGATATATAATCGAGATATCTGATTTTTAAATACATTTTTGTGTTTTTGGCCAAAATAACAAATTTTCCAGGTCTCTGCTAACTGATATTATGTATTTGGAGCACGCAGAAGATTTCCCGAAATGTTAGAAAATTATTTACTGAAAACACCGGAAAGCCCACAAAAGAAAACGCTGGTCTTGTTTACCAGTATTTTCAATAGGACTCAAGTTTCAACAATTTCTTCTTATTTTTCTTTTGAATTTATTACTATTTTAAATTTGGAGAATATTTCTAGAAAAGTTCAATTTTTGATAAAACTCTGAGAATTTTTTATAGAAAAAGCACGAAAATGTACTACTGAAATAGGACTAAAGCGAGGAATAATAAGTACCAAGAATGTCCAAAATACGCCCTATCATGGAACATTATATTTGGGGCACATGACATTAGCCTACTTACAAATTTCACAATATAAAGGTCTTATTACTTTAATACAATTAAAAATGTATGTTACACCATGGCGTTCTTTTATTTAATTAATGTGATGATAAGATGCCTCCACCACGTAACATAAATTTTTAAAACCTGAGACATAATTTCTGCATTTTATGTCACACATCTGTAATTTTACATTGGAATTAGTACGTTCATGTTACAGTGTAGTAATTTTATGTTACAATCTCCTAATTTTATGAAAAATGTACTAAATTTACTAAAAAAGTATCATAAATTCTTGTTTTGTAACAGAAATCTGTAAAATTATGTTAAATCCGTAACTGGAAAGTATCACAAACTTATGAACTTTTCTAACAGTGACGAACATATAATACGTAAACAGCAGAGAGAATCATTTCTTAAAAAATCTCTTTCTTTTTTGTGATTATATTTGTCGAAAATAAAATAGACATTTGAAATATTCTTCAAATTTTCTATATAAATCATCTCAAGTATAAATTTTTCTTGTGAGCTTTTTTGTTTTAATCTATATTAATATTTATTATTTGTGGACGTCCGGATGAAAAAGACCCTTGTGAGCGGTTCTAGGTGCGAAATGATTATTTTCGGATTCAATTGGGGAATAATATTAAGGCCTATACTGAATATTTTGACACGATATTTATGTCCAGAAAGCGAGCGGAAATTGATAAATTTCATTTTGAAAGAACCCTTTTGTTAAAGCCCTTTTCATGCGGACGCCCACATTTGTTCCTAACTAAATTTTTTTTTTTAAATTTGAAAAATTACGAGAAGATAGTTATGAATCATAATAAGCGTTTAAACATTTATGTTTGTTAACATGCATTAATTATTATCTTAGTAACTAAAAAGTAGATAAGAAATTAAAACTTGTAGAAAAAGCCGCAATGCAACGCATTAAAATGGGAAAAGATAGTTATAAACGATAATAATTTAATGAAACAAGTATGTTTTTTAAATTTCATTAAATATTGCCTCGCTCTAAGTGAAAAATGTAAAAAAAGTTGAAAAATTTCAGAGCAAACCGCAACTACCTAGCATTACTATGGAAGAGGATAATTATAACCAATAATAATTTGTTTAAACAATAATTCTTGTTAAACTTTTATTATTACCTCGCTCTAAGTGAAAAGTTGACAAAAAGTGAAAAATTTCAGAAAAGACCACAACTTTCTAACATTATTCAAAGAGAATATTGATTAAAAGCCCCATGAAGTTTAATACGTATTTCCCATAAGATAATGCCCCCCCCCTCCCCCCGAAAAAATTCCTGGCTACGCCGCTGGCCACCAGTGCCATAACAAGGCCCTTCGCCATGTGCAGTTGCATCAAAGTTGAATTCTGCTTTACATACAAAATGGAATTTCCTCTTTAATTTTAGGTGAAAAGGAATTTCATTTGTCTCAAGAAGAATCTTTTCGCAACTAATGTTGTCTTCTTGCGACAAACTTCACCTAATCTTGCAGTTAATATTTCTGTTCATACAAAAAAGGTATTCAATTATTTCAAAACAAAACAGGCAAGAGGATGATGCTTTTGTTTCGGTCCTTGTAAAACTGGACTAAAACACAATTCACAGAGATTCATGTCGAATTCTGCAATAGCGATGATGAATACAAAGCAGAAGCTCTTTTAAGAAAAGATTTAACAATTATATCATGATTGAGGATACCAAAAAAATACATGCTGTCATTCCCAATATGAAAATAGGAGTAATGACAGCGCTTTTTTTTATCCTGAAGACTTCAATATACTACACCCGTATATAAAAGCCGAAGTAAAATGCGTAAAAAGTGCAAGGTTCGTCGTACCGTACACTGAGAAAATAAACCTGTTGAAAATAACCAAAATTCTGCTGAAAGTAACCAAGTAAGACTGCTAATATAGCACCTGCAAACTTCGTTGTAAAATCTAACCAAGTTGTATTGGCTAAAATTTTTTGTTTAAAATTAGCAACCTACTTGGTTACAGTAGCCAACCTCAGTCTGTTGCGATAGCTGACCTACTCGGTTACCGTAACCAATGCACTTGGTTGTTGCAGCCGACCTATACTGCTACGGCAGCAAAGCTACTTGGCTACTGTCGCTAATGTACTTGGCTGGTGCAGCCGACCTATACTGCTACGGCAGCAAAGCTACTCGGTTACCATTATATATATATAGCGCATGCATTTTCCCCAAATTCTATTTGTTAGACTTCCCATTTGACCTAATTTCTATGCAGCTGAATCATTATTCTACCTAATCTCCGTTGCTCGGCTGCATAGAAATTCGGTCAAATGGGAAGTCTAACAAATAGAATTTGGGGAAAATGCATGCTTTAAAGTGATCTATGTACTGCGACAGGCCCCACTCTCGTAGCAAATTGCATACGTCCTCGTCTGCCATATGTCCAGTGCACTTTTCACACTTTGCACTAAAAAATTGGCGCGTCACAAACCACAACCAAGGATTAGCGTCGTAATGCTGGCTGCTGGTCCGACGCATGCGCAATTGTGCTAAAATCTCTACTCGGTTAAAATCTGTCACTACTCGGTTAAAATCTGTCAATTTAACTTGATTTACTTTTACTAACTTGCTTGAGAAAAATTAACAAGCTTATTGATTGTGTAAAAAGAGACTAGTTTGCTTGTGAAAATATAACTACTATCTGCAGCTTGGTTAAAATGTAATGCAAAGCACTTGTTTACTTGTAACTGAAAAATTCGTTTCATTTTAACAAAGAACTACTCCATCAAATTTTGCAGAGTTAAACTTGGTTCCGACAACCATTTAATGTGTTATTTTCTACCATTTGACTTTAAGCGTTTCAGCTCGGTTGTGAATAGCAACAAGCACATGATTACTTTCAACAATTTATTGATTCTTTTTAAATAATATGTCTTTAACCGAGCTATTTAGCCTACTCGGTTAACTAAAAATTTTCTCCGTGTATACTTCTTATCTACACTTCCAAATTTTATAAATCGATGTGCTACAATGAAAGCATTGAGGTGTCTGAAAAGTCACAGTCGCTTCGTCGTGCAGGGCCTTAGGATCTATTTTTATTCCCATTAACTACTGGCGGTCCCAAGATGAAACTCACAGGACTAGTGTGTAAAGCACATTTACGGCTTCTTTCGACATGAAAATAAGTAAAATAACATTTTTATTCAAAAGCTTGTTTTCGCAACGTTTGAAAATATTTTGTTGAAAACTGTAGAAATGAGATATTTTAGAGATTTTAATTAGCCGCCAATTAGCATATTTTCAACATTACAGATTATAAGATATTGTAGTCGATTATTTACAATAAATTATTAGTTTTTTATCATTGTTGTCACCTTTTGAAGATCATACATATATTACGTAACGCGGTTTTCTTTTTCTTAAATATAGATGAGTATAAAGTTGCCGTTAAGTCAAAAGGGACAAAACGATATAAACAAAATAAAAATACGTTACGTAATATGTGTACAACTCCTAGTTGATAACAGTTGAAAATATGATTTTTGGATCTATATTTGAGGGAAGCAATTTTGTGATTCTTTTAAAGTTCGAGTTTCAGGTTATTAAGAAATATCAAACATCGCATACAGACATCGTTTCTACGTCAACGTTTTATTAGTTTAAATGAAAAATAAATACCACTAAGTGAACAAGTAAAATCTGACTAATTGCCAGTGAGACACTTCTGGCTGTTCCTACCAGGGAAATTTTACTGGAAATCCGGGAGATTTCACTGGTTCAGTTTGAGAGTGTAGATTTTATATTTTGAGCATGAAAATTTCTTTGTATTTAGTTCCATTCCACCAGGCGAATTTGGAGTGCTGACTATTGAATATCGAGAAACAAAGCTCTTTATTCGTACAGTTCTAATCCCAGGTGAAGAAGTTATAAATTGTTTATGTATAGTTGACAGGACAATGCTATTTTTTATTTGTTTTATACATTTTTTTAATAAAATAAATGAAAAATATCAGTTTTCTGTCCACTATATATGAACTACATATAAATTTCATCTGGGATAGGAATGAGAACTTTCTGTTGGGAGTTAAAAATACGCCTCTAAAGTGGAAGCTCAGTTTGGTCATCTGGATGCGCAGACAGATTATATTGGAGCGTCAACTATAGGGCAGCCCTTGGAGATGGCTAGAGCGACTATCTCTAGAAGGTTAAAATAAGAGGTTCAAATATATAGAGAGTCGAACTGATCATAACAGAGGGCGAAATTAGTCATTATAAAGGGGCGCATCGCTCAACATAGAGGTTCGATATAATCATCTCACATAGTCATCTTGATCACCTCGGACAGTCGACCTGGCGATCTTAGAGGGTCGATTTGATTGTCCTACATTCCCACTAGTGGGAAGAGTAAACTCACTTCGATAGGTAGAGATTCATCTCTTTTCGCAATTCTCGATCAGAAAATTTTTAATTTCGACTGTTCTGCGATAGATAGATTCTGCGATAAATAGATAGATAGATTCTACGATAGATAGTTTCGTCAAAACTGGCCTCAGTTCCTCTATCATGAATTTCATCCATCTTTGATACGCCTAGCATATCTTGGATACCAAGATTTAAGATTTGTGCGTTACAGGTGATGTGTCTATCTTTGGCATCAAAACTAGGTATTAAATAGGAAAATACTCTCATGAAATTCGTGTTAGCAACTGCATTTTTCAAAGTGATACCTGCAATCTTTTTCCTCAGATCATTAGAAGCAAGAGCCTCATGGAAACATTTTGAGACTTCTAGGCCTGAATGTTGGCACTTCGCAGGAAGAAACAGATCGCCAGAGAATTTAGTTCCAATTATCGTTCATGAAATGAACTGTTACTCCGAAATACGACCGATTAGCAATAGATGTAAAGATAAAGAAAAAAAAAAGGTACAGATAATAAAAAAAAAATACTTATTTCGAGGATGCAGAGCTTATTTTTATTTGGATGTCTTTCTGCACACTCCTCTTTGTAAAATTTACGAAGATGCCGCATTTAGCCAGTTGTATTACTTTCAATCATCTTAATAATTTTAATGGCTTCATTTGATTCTGATGGACACAGCTTGCATTGTGCCGTCTTACAGTCTTTTTCTCAAAAATATTCGAAGGACTCCTCCAAAGGTTTTGAATTATGTCGCCTCTGCCTGGTTCAGGACTTTGTCCTTTCTTCAGTCTTTTTATCGACTGAATTTACAGATATACAGTTTATATATTGCTTTTTTATTATATTGTATTACAAAAATTTAAGGGTTGCAGTCCAAAAGGTGCTTAGGGACATTTTGGCCACTTTATAGGAGAGCGAAAAAACGTTATGTAAAATCGAAATCAGCATTTTAAGATAAAACAAAAGTTCACTCCCGAGCTGAAGTACTACTGATTTGAGGCCAAAAAAGTTTCATCGGAAAAAGTTAGCCAGTTTAGATAGAATCAATGTGGACGTTGACAAACTGAAAGTTACACCTAAAATTGGGGCGAGCTCGGCTGTGGATTTATATAAAAAATTCAATTTCTACTTGAAAAAAAAAAATTAAAACATGCTCTCGATAAACTGAGTTCCGAGCAAATTGATCGAGAATGCTGACGCTAGGATTTCACAGGTTTTGAAGATCGTTCGGAGAAAATGACATTACTTGGGATAAATTTTGTTGGTGAATAAAAACCAATCTAATTAGATCACAAAAACTCAGTATTGAAAAAAAAAAAAAAAATTTCAAGTTTTAGGTTAGGATGGCACTGGTACTTTACTTAAAAAAAAAAAGTTTTTCCATTTCAATTATTGATAAACGCTTAAGAAGAGAAGTATTACTTGTGAAAAGTCAGAAATTTACAAAAATTGAAAGAATACAATATTTTTCCTGCGTATGGGGGTCATCTACATTGTACAGCAGGTCCTTTGACATCCTGCGGCATACCAACTTTTTATTACTATACTGAAAATGCGCTTTTAAGCAAATCCTTTTAACAGGATGTGTAATTGATTTTTAAATAATTTGTTGGCCAATAAACCCATTTCCGTCAAAATATCCCTTAGCACATTTTGGACTGCCACCCTTGAATTACACATAATATGGATCGTATTAATAAAAATATCTAAATAAGTGTTCTCAAATGAGGTATGTATATTAGAATGAACGGAAATTTTAATGTATAATATAATGTCATAAGAATTTGAAAATACTACAGAAACAGTTTTTTGATACATTAACAAAATATATGTCAGAACCTCTAAGAAAAAATAGCATGTAATGTTATGTTTTATATAATTTTTTTCCATCAAAAATATTTTAGTCATTAAACCTTGCTATCAGTTCGAAATCTGATTCACCATGTTCTTCAGCGAACTTTTTGCGTTTTGCTGTGCTTTTATTTCCTGTACAATTTTGAAAACTGGTGTTAAACGAGTACTCACTTCTTCTTCGACTTCTCAGACGGTATGATAAGAACCGAAACAATAGAGGGTGTTCAGAAGTGTGGATTAACAGTTTAACTGACATTCTAAGTCGTGGTGAAAGCCTGCTAATTTGCTTTTGAAAATTTGTAGAGAAACAGTCAGGATATTTTTCACAATTAGTGTAGAGGCTAGGAAGAATTCGTCAATGCACCTTGTCTAGTTTCTTTATAATAATGGTGTTCTGGTTTGAATAGTTATTGTTGGTTAATGCAATGTCAATACGGTTCAATTTATGTTAATTATTTTGGTGAACGAATTTATGCGGATCTGGCGCGGAGACAAACAGATTGTTGTCAATTATAAACTTCAAAAGCTATTTTTCAATTTTTTTCGTCATTCTATTATTCCAAGCTAGATGTTTGGCGTCACTCATATCTTCTGCAGCAATAACCGAGGATGCAAGTTTGAAGATTTGTCTGTAGTCATTTTTAGTGAAATCGCGGGAGGGTGTCTGGTAAAGGTATGCAAGTAAATATGGATCCATGTGTATTTTTATTTCTATAACAGTTGCTTCCAGTGAATAAAGTTTGGGAATTATTAATTCGAGTCGTGCAATTTACAGGGATTCGCGATGTAGAGTTTCACTGAGCAGGAAAATTGAAACGTTTTTTTATAGAGGTATAGAAAAATGTCGATCTTTGCGTCCGAGTATTGTTTACAATAGATGAGCCTGAAAATAATGTATTATTATGATAATTAAATTTTAATACCTTAATATGTATATTCAACTTAGATCTTGTGACTGAATTGATTTTAAATTGGGCATTTCAAATCAGCCACTCCAGTTATCCCAACTTTGGCATATTGAGCTACTGCGCTTGCCCGGCCCAGCGGCTCTCATTGGTTGCTGCTGGCGCGCGATTTAAGCCGGTTATAATTAACGATTATTGGAATTGATGTAGATAATTATTATAAATTGCACATTAATATCAGAAACTACGTAATTTGTGATGCAAGGTTAGAAGAAAATTACTAACGCGTATGTTTAGATAATAATAGCATATTTTCTTAGAATTCAAAGGATAAATTTATATTCCATTACAAAAGGTTTTTGAATAACAAAAACGTTTATTCAAACATTTAGAAACACTTATTTATAACATTGTTGAAATTTGCTGTATATATATTTTTAACCTTCATATATTTATATAACCTATAAATGCATTTAGGAACTTGAATGTGGTTTAGTTCTTATTTGAATACACACATTTTGTCTTGAGTATATTGTTATCACTTTTTTAACAATATTACTATCTTTTCTACATTTAGGTAAAAAAAAAGTAGACTTCGTCCTTGAAAGTAGATTTCAATAATAATAATCGATTATCTAGTATTCATGTTTCTTGCACTTGAAATTTTTACATGAAATTATGTAAAAATTGATACATATTATATTTAATGTTAAAAATGTGTTTATTCAAAAAATAATTGGTGAAATATAAGTTAGTCTTTGGAACTGAAAAAAAAACTATTAAATACAAAATATATGCATAGTAATTTTTTCTAACCTTACATCACAAATTACGTAATTTCTTATAATAATGTGCAATTTATTTTAATTACCTATTTTAATTTTAATAGTGGTTAATTATACCCAGTTTGAATTGCGTGCCAACAGCGACCCTATGCGGGCCCTGCGCCGGGTAAGCGCAGTAGCTCAACATGCCAAAGTTGGGATCACTGAGCCACCCAAATATGTTGACTTTAAAAGGCAATAAGACGACACATATCTTCACGATTCTTTGAACTTTTTTTGTAGTTCTAAGTTTGATATTTTTGAATGTAATACGGAAATTTCCCTTTTTCTTCTTTATTGTGATAGAATTCCTCTTCCTATTTCAAAATCCGTTAAAAAATTTGAAAAAAGATGACAAAATGGCGGAGGTATTACTGAAAACATTTGATGTGAATTTACTCAAAAACTCCAGTGTCTTTTTCTTCATTTTTTTAGATTCATCCTAATATGAACAGTATGCTACATTTGGTTTATCCTGTAGTTGAGGCTTGAAGAGAAGAAAAAATTTCTTTCCCTGGAAAAGAAGAACTCACATTTGTTTCAAAATTGTTTCTGTAATAATGTTAAAGGAAAATATCTCTTGACACTTTCTTCTATCTCGAGTTATTGTCGAGATTTTTGCGAAAACATGTATAAAATCATTCGAAATTGACTTTTTCTCAACAAGAAAATTTTATGGTTTGATGGAAAAATAAATAGGTCTTAATTTGACGGCATTAAAAGTATAAAAAGTTGTTGAAACTGTAAAGTTGTATTCTTCTTGATTTTTTATGAGACCATAAAATTATATTGTTGAGAAAAAATGGATTCCAAATAATTTTATACATATTTTTGCATGAATCTCAAAAATCATGCGAAATAGAGGTACGTGTCAAGAAACACTACCCTACAACTTTTTCAAAGAAATAATTTAGTTTCTTGAGCTTTTTTTGTATCTTTTGTATCAATTTGGCAAAAATGTGAACTTCTGTTTTCCTGTAAATTGACTTCGAATATTTTCAGAAGAACCGTGGGCATTTTGTCAATATTAAACTTTTTCACAATTTTCAAACGAATTTCAAAAGATGGTGAGAAGTTCTCCTTGAACAAAAAACCAAAGAGAAATACTTATATAAGAATAAAAAATATCACACTTTTAACACAGTAAATCAATCTTTTTTGGCGAATCGGCAAGATACTGGTCATCTTTTTCCTTTCGAAAAACAACATATTTGAGTGGTAATTAATTCTGACTTGAGCACGGACTATCTGCCCGATATGGAATTATGAATTTCTTGTATTAAAATAATATAAATTTACTTATTATGCAATAAAGTTGAACATATGACATATATTTGTGTTGAAAGTCCACATACCCGATTCTAAATCAGTCTGAGTTCAGGTAGTTTCCAAAATGTTGTTCTCTTTTTGTGTACATGCTATTTTGAATTTGTCCTTTCTTGTATTTTTTCCTCTGTTGGATTTGAAGTTGACGTTATTGCTGTGGCTGTTGTAAAGGAATTCCTCTGTGGTTTTTTTGTTTGGGTATTTTTTATTTTATTCTCCACATGCCCTCTTCCACTGCTACAATTAGCACGCACACTTCCTCCATCTAATTTATGATTATATATATATATATTTTTTTTTGATTTTGTATACAAGGGATGGAAACTATAAACAGCCAAAAAACGAAAAAGACTTATCGTAAGTTGAATGCAATCGCATAATGAAAATATTAGTTACTTTTAATTTTGAACATTTTACCGATTGTCATCCTACGACCCCCGTCAGCGGAGTTGTCCTCCTCAGAATTGCTTTCATCGTTTAAAAATAAAATAATTAGGACGTGTTTTTCTTACGTCTTCTTACTACTGTATCATAATACAACTAATTTATTCGATACCAAACATTTACAGAAAAATTCCCATAAAACTGCAGTGATAATTTATAATGGTATATAGAAGGGCACGAGAGAGAGCCACGAGTATGTACAAAGTACACACGCTCACCATTTCCCAATAATTTTTTTTTTTCAGTGAGGATGATGCTAACGATGGCCTT
>CAKNXH010001970.1:13474-32120 GCA_932178445.1 Andricus quercusramuli
TTTTCCAATTCAGGAATTCTATAATTCGTGAATTTCATTATTCGGGAATTTTCCAGTTAGGGAATTATACAATTCGAGAATTTTATTCACAAATTTTATAATCAGGGAATTTTATTATTCGGTAATTCTCCAATTCGGGAATTTTATTATTCGAGAATTTTTGAGTTCGGGAATTTCATTATTTGCGAATTTCATCCAGAAATTTTATGATCAGGGAACTTTATCATTCTGTAATTCTCCAATCCGGAAATTTTATTTTTCGACAATTTTCCACTTCAGGAATTACATAATTCGGAAATTTCATTATTCGGGAATTTTCCAGTTCGGGAATTATATAATTTGGGAATTTTATTTTTCGAGATTTTTCAATCATTCCTTTTAGATAATAGATAAACACATAGATAATCGAAATACAACAATTTTGTGTCAACATTAATTTTACAATTTAATTTAAAAATAGCTTGAGAAAAAAATAACGCCAATAATAGTTTATTCTCTAGCTTCTATAAAAATGTACTAATTTCTCAAGTTCTTTAATTTTTTTGTAGATACACATCTATCTGTTTTTCCTCAATTTTGTTGACGTAAATACTACTTAAAACCCGTATTACAACACTGAAATTGTCGTATCTCATGATCATCATTCATTGCCACAATGCAAGTCATCGCAAAGACTCTCGCGTCCCTGAACTATACGTAATTAGGCTTATTTCTAGATAAAACCTCTGTTTTATTACACTCAGAAAAAGAATACTTTTTCGCTCAAAAAAGGGTATATGTATCACTAAAAAAAAAATTTTTTTAATTGGTGGAAAATTCAAATATTTAGTCGAAAGATGAACAAATTAAAAAATTATTTCTTGGGTCGCAAATTTAACTATTTTGTTGAAAATTTGTTGGTTTTCTTTTTTAAAAAATTTAAATATTCCCTTTTTAGTATTAAATTATTATATTTAATTTGAAATTGAACTGTTTGGTTAAAAATTAATTTTTTTTTCTGTAAAAAGTTCATCCTCTTGGTTCAAAATTCAACTATTTGTTGAAAATTTATATACTTTGTCAAAAATGCATCTTTTTTATTGAAATAAATTGTTCTAAACTTAAAAATTTTAATCTGAAAATTTAACTGTTTGGTTGATAAATTATGTATTTTTTTTTATGCAATAACAATTTGAAATTCTGGAAAATGTTCAATTTTTTTTTTGTTTTTAAATTTTCCTATTTGAGAAATTTTATTCTGAAATAATTCAATTTCGAGATTCTTTAATTGAAAACAAAATTTCATTTAGAAATAATGCAGTTTTTCAATTGCTTTTCATTCCATTCGAAATATTGTACTTTTTTCAAAATTTTGCCGCCACTAAGATTCGATAAATCTACCTGTCTTGGCGGGAATTTTAAATTCGAATAAAAAATGCAATTTGTAATTTTCTATTTTTTCTTTATCGACAAGTCCGAATGATTGACGAATACAATAATATCACTGTCATTAAAATAAATAATTTCTTCTTGGACTAATAAACGTGAATATTTACTTAACAATTTCTATTTTTTCGTCAGAAGAAAAATACAAAACTTTGCCATTATAGAAAAAAATTATGATTTGAATATCTTGAAGGAGAAATGTAAATTTCTCATTGGAAATATCAAAATCTACAAACCTTGGAGACATTGAAATATGATAAAAATAATTCGATGAAGAAGGAGGCACTCAATAATCTTATCTGGTCCAACGTGTTTGTATTTACAAAACAAAAATAATTTTTTATACATTTTCATTTTGTAATTATAAAGCTTTATAAAAAGATAAACCATCTTTAGTATACTTTATTGTTGTAACAATACATCAAATATGTACAACAAGTTTATAATGTTATGATACAATAATGAGTTATACAATAATGAGTTATATAATAATGAGTTATACAATTATTATTTACGTCAAGAGAAATATTTATAAATAAGTCAATAAATAATTTCAAGGAAAATTTAAATATTATTATCAAATATTAGAGAAAGGAAAAACAGTTTTAGATCTACTGTATCTACAAATTGTTTTGTATATTTGAAATATTAGAGTGTCAACATAAATAGGTTTAGTAAGTGATAGTGACATCATTCTATTCGTCAATTATTTGGACTTGTCGATAAACACAAAAAGAGAAAAACATAAATTGCTTTTGTTATCCAAATTTAAAATTCCCGCCAAGACAGGTGGCAGCAGCATGTGATCATTTCAATTAAGCGCGCCAAATATAACCAATCCAGTCGTTTACGCGACGCATGCGCACTACGAAAACATCCGAAAATTGGGGGCACTTTTTCGCTCTCACTTTTTAGCAGTTGTCGTATTTTTTTCGACAAACCAGACACTTACTCAACATCCTGTCACCATGATAAATCCCTTTTTTTATCCAGAAAGCTTTCAAGGAGCCTTTTTAAAACCTTAATCAAGTGCTCCCAATTTTCGGATCTTTTCTTGTTGCGCATGCGTCGCGTCAACCACTGGATTGGTTACCGTTGGCGCGCTTATTTGAAATGATTGATTTTGTTTTGTTTTTGGTTATAATTGTTTACAACAAATAATAATTGTAAAGTGTATAAAGATATTAAAAACGATTTTAAATTCATATTTGTAATAAAAAAGGTATTCTCTTCTTTGAATTAAAAATCCATTATTTAGTTTTATGAAATAAAAATCAAATAATTATTCTACGTTTCACTTTATAAGTCTATTTTGTGATTAAAGAATGAGTTTTTATAATTTTACAAGTATTATTTGTTGCAAAAAAATTTCTCGTAAAATCAGTCATTTTAAATAAGCGCGCCAAGGGTAGCCAATCCAGCTGTTGACGCAGCGTATGCGCAATATGAAAAGATACCAAAATTGGGAGCACTAAATTGGGCGCATTAAATTGTTCAAAATTGTAAGTAAAAATTTGAAGCCAAATGATTTTTGTTTACAATAACCGAGTTGTTCGAAAATTAATTATTTTCTTTTTAACTGAAAATGTAACTATTTTATTTTTGGTTGAAAAACAATTTTTCTTTTGTTTGCAAATTAGTTTTGTTTTTGTTGAAAATTAGTTTTTGTTACTGAAAAGTGCAACTATTCCAATTGAAAATTCATCTTTTTGTTTAAACATTAATTTTTCATCAAAAAATTCAACTATTCAATTTTAGTTAAAAATGATCTTTTTTGGTTGAAAATTCGACTCCCTTCATAGAAATTAATCTTCTGGATTGAAAAGTAATATTTTTGTTGAAAATTCAATGATTCTAGTTAGACTCATAATTTCAGTTGAAAATTCATCTTTTTGGTTTCAAATTCAACTATTCCAGTTGAAGATTCATCATATTAGGGGAAAATTCATCTCTGGTTAAAAATTAATTTTTTATCCGAAAATTCAACTGTTCAATTGTTTATTAACAAGTTGCCTTTTAATTGAAAATTCATCTCCTTGGTTGAAAAATGAGCTATTTTGGTTGAAAATTCAACTTTTTGAATAAAAATTCAACTATTACAGATGAAGATTGATCATTTAGTTGAAAATTCATCTGTCTTTTTCAAATTCCAAGTTTCACTTAAGAAGTTGGGCATTTCAAGCGGTTTTAATTCAACTTAATAAAATCCACGATGATTAAATAAAAATTTGTCACTGAACTGGATACATATTCCGATTAGATTGTTTTAAAAAATGCGAACTGCTGGTCCACGCAGTTTCTCAGCGCGCAGTACTCAGTCGATTATACTGCGCAATATTATGCATTCCAATTGGAAACGGTCCAAGCGGCCCTGACTGCTTCCATTCGGATCCTCCCGACTTGTGGTCAAGGCCATTTGCAGACAACTCCCGAAACTGGACTGAAACCGAGAGTTCGGTGTATAAGGAAAATATGATTCAGGAAATGCGATCTTAGGCTCAGATTTTCATTTCCTGTATTAAAGGAAGTGAATACCTTTTCCTGCATGCTCAGAATAATTATTCAAGATTGCAACTTGTTTACAATGCGAATATCTAATCGCGTTTTCTGACTGATAAGAGATAAGAGACTTGCTAACAACAATAAATGCTGCCTTACATTTTATTTTCCTTAAGAGTGTTAATGATTTGTAAACTATTTATCCTCAGAGTGATATAATTTAAAAAAAGTATCATTTCGTATTCACGATTGATAAGAAAATTAAACATATTTACCTAATAAAATTCTTATCGGGCAATTAACGCTTCTGTTGTGTAAACTTGCAGAAAAGACATTAAGCGTCTTTTTTTAGATAAAATACCTATCACATAATCAGTAATAGTGACTATTTTTTTTAAAATTATTTTTTCCAAATTTTGGTTTTTTCTTTTCTACCTTCTTTCTTTTTCCCGTTCTCCACATTTTTTGCCAGCTCAATAAATTCCATATGTTTAAATGTTAATTTTAAGCATTAGAATAAATGATTTTGAGGTAATTCTGCATAAAATGTATTGTAATTTAAACCCACGAAAATTAAAAAATAATTACATTAACAAATTTTTGAAATATTTCAAATTGGAATAATTTGAACTTTTATGTCAAATTCAAATTGAAAGCAACTTACATTATTTAAAAGTATTCTATTTTAAATGTTGAAGTTTGTAAGAAAATTGTTCAGTTTTCAACAATATTTATTAACGTTTATCGATATAGTTTAATTTTCAACCAAAAAATGAATTATCAACCAAGAAGACTAACAACAGATTATCAAAAAAATTTAATTTTTAACGAAGGAGTTGAATTTTCAACCAAAAAGGATACTTTTTAACAAAATTGTTTAATTTTCAACAAAGTAGATTAATTTCCAACTAAATAGTTGAATTTCAACAAAAAAGTACGAATTTTCAACAAAAGAAAATCAATTTTCAACCGAGAAGTTGAATTTTCAACTAAAATGATGAATCTTAAACCAAACAATGAATTTTAAAAAAGTAGTACAACTTTTAACCAAATAGTTGAATTTTCAAATAAAAACGATAAATTTACAATAAAAAATAAAATATTTAAATTTGCAGTTGAAAAAATTAATTTTTATCAATCTTAACCAATCTTAAACCAAACAATGAATTTTAAAAAAGTAGTACAACTTTTAACCAAATAGTTGAATTTTCAACTAAAAACGATAAATTTACAATAAAAAAAAAATATTTAAATTTGCAGTTGGAAAAATTAATTTTTAACAAGATAAACACTAATTTTTAACAAATTAGTTCGGTTTTCAACCAAAAAGATGAATTTTCAAGCAAGAATCTTCCATAAAAAAAGAAGAAAAAAGTTCAAATGTCTAAAAAAGCGTTATTTTTGTATTTCTCTCAAATAAACGATGCGAGAAATAAATTATAAAGGAATTGAAAAAAAATAAGAAACGAAACATTTCATCCATTGCAATGTGTCTTCATTGTTATGTTTCTTGCTTTAAAATGTGAGCAAAATTAAAATATAGAACGAATCCATTTCTAATCAGACAGACTAACTATCTTTATGTCGCAAACGACGTGAGATAATGTAAAAAAGTGAGCGATACAACTTTTTTAAGCGACGAAACTTTTTTCTTAACATTTTTTCGTATTTTTCGTTGTAGGCAAGAAAAATTTGAAATTTAATTTGATGAAAAATCAAATGTAATATTTGTAATTGGTCTAAAACATAAAATGAAACAACTCCAAATTTAAAGCTTGGATTCCGAATTGTTCCTCAATTTTCCTGACCGCTGTTATAAATAAATTTTCGATAAATTAATCCAAAGAAAATAAGCTTAATATTATTTTAAAATAAAACTTCTGAAATTTTCTGATGCACCTCAAAATATGATGGGAAACCTCATCCGAATCGGTAGAGTAAACCTTAATATCTCAGTCAATTAGGTTTAAAGTTATGGATCTATGAGCAATAAAGAAGCATATAAGTAATACTAATAATAAATTGACAATTTTCTTATGTGTTCTTTTTTCTTGCTTCAGTCAACTGATGTCCGCTAAGTATATTTATAATTATAAATTACACTCAGTTAACAGCTAAAATTCTTCTTTCTTTCGTTGACAAGGCATTCTAGCCTCGGCTGTCAGAATACTTAGAATTCTGTGTCGCGCATACCCGAAAAAATGTTAGAATCTTTCTGGCAACTCACAGCGCAAGCGCGGTACGCTGTTCATCCAACTCTTGTAGACTTTGACTTAGCGAGAGCGAACCAATCGCGCAAAGCCCCCTCCCAGCGACATCGACGAAATGATCCTCGCTAGTGAACCCCCACTCGCCTGCGTCGCGAGTGGTGAGCCGCCGCTGCAGCGAAGCCCATAAAAGTACGGTCCGCGAGAACAAGACGACAGATCTCCCCGGGCTTCGGCCCAAGTCACATTTCCCTGGTTTCTCCGCTGCAGCCCTGGCCCGAGCGAAGAAGACCCAAACCAAGGATCCCCCCCCCCCCCCCTGGATCTCTCTGGATTCTTCCCGATGGACGAATCGTCTCCATCAATCTCCCCACAATTGGACCACCCACCACACTCGCTGCCCCCAGTAGCATTTTCTCGAATCCAAGGTACGCGATACCGCCCCCCCACAAGCTACATCTCAAGCTCAAAAATCCCAATACCCACATGGCTAGAATAAAATGCGAGCTTCCAATGTAAATAGTGTTAGCAATAAACCTTCCACTTTCATTTTGAATTTACTTTGCTTTTTTCCTTTTGTAAATTAGTTTCCATATTCCATTTAATTTATTAATTTTTGACACGCAAAAAAAAAATTTTCCTGATAGGGAATAAAAGTTCACCTCTCAGAGACCTGAACGATAAGTCACAGAATTCTAGTTCCTTTAAAATTAATTGAATATCAAAAAAAAAAAAGCGACTGACTTTTCTCCTGGCCCTTACAAGAACTGGATGCAAAGTTATGGAAAATGTCAAAAAGGAAGGAAGCAGTCGTTTTTCCGTTTCTCCACACAAATTCAATTTGGGATTCCTAGAATTATTAAAATAAAAAGTCCTTTTATTTAGCTGATATTAGAGAGAGAAAGTCAAAAGCCACAGAAGTAGAAAATAAAAGAATTATACCTTCAATTAGTTAACTGCACTGAAAAAACGTTGGGCGAGCTGCTCGATCACGTGTTAGAGCTGCAAAGCCAAATGCGTAGACTGCTGCTCGCCCGCAGCTTGGTGCGGATTCTCTCTCTTGTTGGGCACGCTGTGTGCCCACATTCGAAGAGCTATAGGCCAATCAGTGTTCGTACAGGCATCCTTTTCAGTTTCTCCTGGGCACACCGAAAATATTTCTTAAACGCACACCGTATTTCGGTGAACCTAGAGACACGGACTTTTATTAACAAATTATAAAAAAAAAATTTCCCACAAAAGATTGCTGTGACTGGCTTTATGATGTCATTCAACCAAAAAGGTTTATTCTTAACTGATAATTTTATTTGTTATCAACAAGTTATATAAACAACTATCTATATGTTTGATTTATTAATAACAATTAGAATTATTGAGATAATTTACAGCATAAAATCAGTTAATAAAAATTTAAATTGTCAAATTAGACTAAAACAATTTTATAAAATAGGCAGATAACATCGCAAAGTCATTAGCAGAATATTTTTAAACGACAATATACTTTTTCCCCTGTAAGAATTAACGAATATAACACAATCGTTTATACAATTTGTTATAAAAATTGAAATTCTTGACTTAGAATAAACCTTTTGGGTTAAAAAAGCATTGTCATTTGAAAGTTCGATAGATGTCTGTTTGTTTAGAACATTTTTTACAGCTATAAAATGTCTTTTAAATAATTTATTTCCATTATTTTTGTGTGCAGGCATTGACTATTACTGATGTCTGGTGTACTTAACTGCTTACATGATCTTAATTTGTCCACGAAAATCTATTTCTATTTCTATTGCTTTCTCTTTTGTGGGACTGCAGCGTTCCCAACACGCGGGAATGAATGAAATATAGCGTGCTATGCGGGGAACCATTTTCATTTCTTAACTGAAATCAAGAATCTTTGAACAAACAAATGAATTTTTAACAAAGTTTCAACAAAATACATGAATTTTCAGATAAAAAATGGATTACTTAAATTTTCAATCAAAGAAATTAATTTTCTACCAAAATAGTTTAATTTTCAATCCAAAATAGCAAATTTTCAAAACTACCGTGAAATTTTCAGACCAAAAAATGACTGAAAATTGTACCTGGATTCAAATCAAAATACCTAGAATCTATGAAGCAAATATCCAGAAAACTTGTCTAATAGCGTAGCAATTTGTTAAAAATTTATTGAATTTGTTATAAATGAATAAATAAATTGAGTGAACATGTATTCATGGGGATTGACAGTGATTCTTCAACTGATTCGCACTAAATTTGAAAAATGTATAAACAAAAACCGTCTTTATCGAATTTGTACAAGATATTAAATCATTTATTATTTTATAAACAATTTTTATAAACAATTGTCCACAGCTGGTATTTATGATGAAATAAATCAAATTTTTTCTACTGAATCGACCGAAAGTTATACAGAAGTGTCATTTACTTTGTCAGATTTAGTCATCTAATAACAATTGATTATTATTTAAACAAAATTAATTAAAAAATGCACTGCATGGCCAATTTTAGAGATAAAAACTTGCTTCTTTCAACTTAATGAAGTATAAATAACTAATTTCTAGATCTTCAGGAAGCTTACATGAAAATAACTTTCATTGTTAACAATAATTTAGACAAATTGTTATCATCTTAGATATTTTTATGAAAAAATTTTTAAAAAATTTAAAAAAGTATTCGCATCCTGTTATTTAGTAATAGCTCTGTACTATCGATAGATAACAATTGATAATTGTTTAAACAAAATAAATTAATAAATGCATTTTTCGTCTATTTTTAAATGTAAAAACTTTGTTTTTTTCAACGTTACCAACTGTCAATAACTATTTTTCAAACCTTTAGTTTATATAACAAGTGAGTGTCGACTTTTGTTGTGAAGGAAACGTCGGTGATTAACGGTTACGTGAATTTTAAATGTCCATAAGAAAAACGGGATTTTTTTATAAATATATGAGAGAAAAATTGTTTATAAGATTATCAATGACAATAACAATATTGGATCGTTATCAGGGCTTCTAAAAAAAAAATAATAATTAGTTAGTAACAGTTGGTTACGTTGGAAAAAAAGTTTTTATTTTTAGAAATAGCCGCGAAATTCAATTGTTAATTAAGTTTGTTAATTTAGTATGCTTAAAAAAATATAAATTGTTATCGATCTAAAGCACACAGTCATTTAAAAATAACATTTTGATAATACCTCAAAGAAACGCAAATTTTGTCATAGAAAATTCATAAGATGATAACAATTTTTTAAACAATCATCAGTTGTTATTGGATAATGTACAAAAATTCAAATTTTTTATTTCAGAAGATAAGGTATAATCACCACAAAAATACTTGAAATAAAAATAAAAACAATTTGAAATTTTCAGGTAAAATGTCTTTAAAAATAAAATATCCAATTTGAATTTTCTAGTTTTTTTAATAAGAATGTTGGCCTATTTTCCATGTTGTTACAATCACAGTGCGAAGGTAACTGATAATGTGTTTTATCTTTTGAAACTATCAGTCGAAGTTAAAAAAATAACAATTACAAAAGCCTTTTATGTACATTTTTCTTGCAGATATTGTCACAAAATATTGTAAAACCTACTATTTAAACACGGAATCAGTTGAAAAATAATAATTTTTTTTTTAATTATATGTAGAGGTTTAGACTATTTATTATTATTTACAACAGTAGTTTCTTAGACTAATGCAAAAAATTTGAAACCTATTTTTTTTCAAGATTATAAGAATTATTGCTCAAATTGCACAGATTTACCTCGAAATTTACTTTAATTTTTTTTTATTAAATTAAACATTTTATTTTTGAGAAATTTTTTAAAATTTTCAATTATACGATGCGCATTTTGAAAAAAAAAATCCTGGAATATATGTTTTAAAATTATTGTTATTTGGAATTTAAACAATCATATTAAAATACTTTAAGCAGGACGACAGAAAAATTATCAAAAATAAGAATTTCCAAAACTGTAAAATTGCCGAATTGGGAAATAATTCTCGAATAATAAAATTTCTGAAATTATAAAATTGCTGAAATATAAAAATTACGAATTAGAAAACTCTCAAAAAATAAAATTCCCGAATTTAAACATAAAAAAGTAGATCTTCAAAAAATATGATTTATTTATTAAAAACACAATAATCATATATTTTTATCAAACCATTTTTTTTAGTTTCTAAAGTTTTTAGGAATAATTGTTTGAAATTTAAATAACAATAATTTTATTTAAATTTTATAAAAAATAAGTTTAAAAACACGTGTCCCTCGAAAGAACAAAGTTCTCCCGAAATTCTCTTCTTTTTTTTAATCAAAAATTCGATATTGAGAACGTTTTTTGTAATTTTTAAAAATATTATGCACATTTAAAAAAAAATTCATCCAGAAATGTATATTTTCCAATTATTGTTATTTTACATTTAAACTATAGTTTTCGATAATTTTCAACATTAAAAAAACTTTTATCATATTTGATTATTGTATTTTCAATAAAAATATAATATTTTGCGACAAACAAATTTTTTTAATGTTTAATTTCGGGAAGTTTCTAGTTCGGATTTTTTTATAATTCCGTAATTTTCTATCGGAAATTTTATTTTTCGGGAATTTTCCATATCAGTAATATCATAAACTGTTAGGAAATTTTATTATTTCGAAATTTTCCAATCCGGGATTTTTATATTTCGACAATTTTATAATTTTGTAAATTTTATAATTCGGGTCTTACAGTACCGGGAATTTTATTTTTCGCGATTTTTCACTTATTTATCATATTTAATGTAATTTTTGTTTGAAGTAGTTATAAAAGCCTTTTTGTTTAAATTAAAATTTTTGAATCATTGAATTTAATTGATTATTGCCTCTATTTAACTAAAAAGTTACAAATAAATTGAAAATTCCGGAGAACCCGGAATTTTCTAATTCTATTCTAAGAGAAAATTGATAAAAACAATTATTAATTGTTTAAACAATTATGTTTGTTAACTTGCATTAATTATTATCTCGCTAAGTAAAAAGTGGACAAAAGGACAAAAAATCCAGAAAAAACGGCAACTCTATAACATTAATATAGGAAAAGATAGTGATAAACAATCATAAATTGTTTAAACAATTAGGTTTGTTAAATTACAACAATTATTACCTCGCTTTCAATGAAAAGTGGACAAAAAGTTTAAAATTTCAGAAAAAACCGCAACTTTCTAGCATTACCATAGAAGAATATAGTTATAAACAATAATAATTTGTTTAAACAATTATGCTTGTTTACCTGAATTAATTATTGCCTCACTCTGTATAAAAAGTGTTCCAAAAGTAGAAAAATTTAGAAAAAACAGCAACTTTCTAAAATTATTCTGAGAAAATATTATTATAAATAATATTAAATTGTTTAAACAATTATTCCTGTTGAATTACATTGATCATTGCCTCTATCCAATTGAAAAGTTGAAAAATCCACAAAAAACCGCAACTTACTAACTCTATTCTAAAAAAAAATTGCTAAAAACAATAATAAATTGTTTAAATAATTAATGTGAAGATCTAATTATCAGTAAAAAGTAATATTTTATATATTAGAAACAATTTGTATTTTAAAAACTGCAATAACTCATAATTAGCGCCAAAAACTCGCAAAACCTAATTTTTCACTTATGGGGTTTTTTGGGACCCTACATAACAGCCTTATGGGGGGTGAAATTTGAAAAGTAATTATTAATTTGTATTCAATAGCTATTTGCAAAAAGAAATGTTGAATTTCAACTCGATTCAATTAATATTAACCATTTTGCATGAAATTTAGAAAAAAATCTTTTTTTCTTATGGGAAATACGTGTTAAAATTTATGGGGCTTGCATTGCATTATTGGAAAAATTGGAAAACCCGCGACTTTCCAACTCTATTCGAAGAGAAAATTTCTAAAAACAATAATTAATTTTTAAACAATTTATGTGAACATATTATTAGCAGAAAGTAGTATTCCATGTATTAGAAACAATATGTATTCAAAAACCACAAAAAATCCGATTTAGCCCCAAAAACACACAAGACACAATTTTTTATTAATGGGGGTTTTTAGGAACTTAAAAAACAGACTTATGGGGCTGATAATTGAAAAAAAAAAGTTTGGAAAAAAAATAATTTTTTATTTTCATTATTGTCAACGTAGGATATTAAAAATATTATACGACTTGCGCAAAATAACATCAATTTACATTCATAAATAAAATTACTATTTTCTGATTGTTCGTAATTTCAAGCAAAATTTTCCACAACAAAACGCGTTCTGCGTCAGATTTCCTGTTATAGATAATGAACCCAATTCAAAAAAATGACGATAATTTATAAATTATTATTATTAATTAAGTTTTAAAAATATTAAAAAATAATTTAAAACTTGAAAAGTTCAAAAAAAATTAATTTAAAATTCTGCTTAAAAATCTTTGAAAGTTTAGGAAATAATTTAACGTTCATTTTACTTAATTAATGAATTATATTGATTAATTTATTATTATAATTTATTTGTGGTAATAAAAAATCATTTGAAAATTTTCCAAAAATTTTAAGATAATTTGTTTATTCTCTTGAAACCCTTAAAAAATTTTAAAATAACTTTTTTTCTACATCTTCAAAATTAAAGAGCTTCTGAATTTGTTGTTATAAATATTTAAAAATCCACATTTGGTTTTAAATATTTTCCAATTTTTTTAAAATTGTTTTTAAAATAATTAGGAATCCTTTTAAAATTTTCGTTTCCAATTCAGTTTTAAAAATTGAAATTCATTTAAAAAATTGCTTGTTTTATTCTCTTGAATTTTTAAAAAAATTCTTAAAAAGCTTCTAAATTTTATATACAAAATCTCTTAAACTTTTTGGAATTAAGTGAAAAATTAAAAAAAAAACGTTTTTTTTTATATTTTCAAAATTGCAGAACTTCTAAATTTCTTATTGTGAATATTCAAAAATCTAAATTTGGTTTTAAATTTTTTCAAAAAGTGTAAATATCGTTCAAATTAATTCCAATTTTTCCTACAATCTTTTTAAAAATCCTAACAAATTTAAAAAATGGCCTTGAAAACTAAGAGTTTATGTTTTGACAATTTTTGAAATCTGTTTTAACTTTCTCTTAAAATTGATTTTTGAAAATAAAAAATCATTCAAAATTTTCCCATGAATTTTAAGAAAATTTGTTTATTTTCTTGAAATCTTTGAAAATTAAAAAAAAAACTTCTTTTTTTAATCTTTAAAATTATTCAAAAACCTACATTTGGTTTTAAATTTTTTCAAAAATAAAATGTTTTCGAAATTGTTTCAAAAAGTCTAAATATCTTAAGATCATTCGAATTCCTTCTACAATTTTTAAAAATCCTGCAAAACTGAAAAAATTGCCTGAAAATCTTTTGAAAATTTTGAAAATCTTTTTAAAAATTTTCTATGAAAATTAATTTTTCAAAATTGAAAATCATTTTAAAATCTTGTGAACATTGTTTTATTCTCCTAAATTCTTTTAAAATTTTTTAAAAAGCTTCTAATTTATATTTGAAAACTCTTCAAAAATTTACATTTTGTTTAAAAGTTTTTAAATCAGATCTTTTCAAAATAATTTAAATTTTTTCCAGGAATTTTAAAAACATTTATTTCATTCTCTGGAAAACTTTCAACATTCCTTTTAAAAAAACTTTTGTCCCGAAATCTTCAAAATTAAAAAGCTTCAAAATTTATATTTGGAATCTTAAAAAATCTACATTTGGTTTCAAATTTTTTGAAATTTAAATATTTTAAATTTTTTCAAAAAGTCAATTTTATTCATAATGAAAAAAATATTATTCAAAATAATATATGAATCAATTTATTTATTAAATTAAACATAAAGAATAATAAATATTAAATATAAAAATGAAAAAAAAATAAAATAAAATAATAAAAAAATACTAATTTTTCCTACCATTTTGTTCAATCCTGCAAAACTTAAGCAATTGCCTTAAAATCTTCGAGTTTCTTTTTCGACAATTTTGAAAATCTTTTTGAATATTTTCTTAAAATTAATTTAAAAAAATGAAAAATCATCAAAAAATTTCATATGTATCTTAAGAAGATTGTTTTATTCTCTTAAGTTATTTTAAAATTATTTCAAAACTTCTAAATTTTATTTTCAAAATATTTAAAAATTTACATTTTGCCAATTTTTCCTAACATTTTTTTAAAATCCTACAAAATTATAAAGAAATTGTTTCAAAAACTTCGAGTTTCTTTTTCGATAATTTCTTTAATTTTTTTCAATATTTTCTAAAAATTTATTTTTTGATGATGAAAATCATTTAAAAAATTTCCAGAAATCTTGAGAAACTTGAAATCTTACAAAATTCTTGAAAATCTTATAAATTTTATGTTCGAAATCTTCAAAAATCTACATTTTGTTTACACTTTTTAAAAATATTTTCACATACAACAAAATATTAATCTTGCAAAATTGAAAAATTCTGCTTAAAAATCTTTGAAATTTTAGGAAATAATTTAAAACGATTTGAAATCTTTTTAAAATTTCTCTGAAAATTGATTTTTGAAAATGAAAAATCATTTGAAGTTTTCCCAGGAAAGTTGAGAAATTTTTTTTATGCTCTTGAAGTCTTTCAAAATAAAGAAAATTTTTTCTTAATCTTCAAAATTGAAGAAATTCTACATTTCTTGTTATGAATATTCAAAAATCTACATTTGGTTTTAATCTTTTAAGAGTATTGGAATTTTCCTAAAATTTTTAAAAAATCCTGCAAAACTTAAAAATTTGCCTCAAAATGTTCAAGGTTCATTTTTGACGATTTTGGAAATATTTTGAAAAATTTTGTGTGAAAATTAATTTTTCAAAATTGAAAATTATTTCAAATTTTCATATGAGTCTTGAGAAAATAATTTTATTATCCTAAATTCTTTTTAAACAATTCTTAAAAAGCTTCTAAATTTCATTTTCAAAATCTTCAAAAATCTAAAAAATTGGAAAATTCTACTTTAAAATCTTCGGCATCTTGGAAAATCAGTTAAAACGTTTTGAAATTTTTAAAATCTTTTTCTTAAAATTCATTTTGGAAAATGAAAAATCATTCAATATTTTTCCAGGAATTTTAAGAATTTTTTTTATTCTCGTAAAAAGCTTCTGAATTCTATTTTCAAAATCTTTAAAAATCCACATTTAGTTTGACATTTTCAAAAATCATTTTAAGTTTTGAATTAATTTTGAATTTGCTTAAAACCTCTAAATATCTCTTAAGCTTACACGAATTGAAAAAAATTAATTTTGCAAAATTGAAAAATTGTGCTTTAAAATTTGCGACATTTTAAAAAATGATTTGAAGCTTTTTGTATTTTTTTTCTCTCAAAATTCATTTTCTAAAATAAAAAAACATTGAAAATTTTCCCGGGAAATTTTAAAAATTCAGATTTTCAAAAACAAAATGAGACTGCAATTTTTTTTAAAACAACTACTATTTTTGCCAAGAAATATTTATTTCAATATTCGATTGAAATTTCAAGTTTAGGCAAAAAATATATTTTTATAATTGTTTTATTTTTAATCAAAAGAATTAAAAATATTCAATATTCTCATTAATTTAAATATTTCCTAAAATAACGATTAATTAAATTCCAAAATACTGTCTCTTCTGAAAAAAAATAAAAATTGCTATTTTTACAAAACGCCTATATCGAAATAAATATAGATTTTCTTTAAAAGCAGATGAAGGATTTGTTAAATCATTCCTGATGAAAAATATCTCGATGAATTGTACTTTGAGAAGGCTACTTCACTTAAATCATAAATGTTTTGCTCATTGCATTCAATTCTCTTTAAATTTATTTGTTTTCAGTTTAACAATTTATTTCAAATTAATATTTATCTCAAGAAGTATAAAATATAATTGAAAATAATTTATAAATAATTTCAAAGCAGAAAACGATTATTTTTTAATTATTTCAATTGTAAGATTTATTGTATCGTCTATATCTTTATGATTGATTAATGAGTGATGTTTCAATTTTTGATGGGTTTTCTTAGAGAAACTATAACGAATGAACTTATCGCGATGACTATGATACTATTCCCATTTTTATCAGATAAAAGTTAGTTAAATGACCAACACTGAGCTAATCACTTAAATGCTACTTACGTCTCTTCATAGTCAGTGTAATTTTAAAAATACTCGTGCAACCTAGTTTTCTCTGGGATAATTTATATTTTCAAAAGGTAAATTAATTTATTTATTTAATTAATAATCAATATTGTAAAGCGCTAGGCGCCCTAATTACCTTTTTTTTATAAAAAAATTGGTTCATTTTACAACATTTTGTTCTGGATTTTACAGAAAATCTTAAATCTCAAATAAAAAAAATCTTAAATTTCAAATCAGGAAAATTTTTTCAATATCTTTTTAGAATTCATGACAACAAAATCATTTGAAATTTCCCCAAAAAAATTCCTAAAAATATTTTTACCTGACTCGAATTTTTCTCGAAATTTTTAAAAATCGTTCAAAATGTAATAAAAATTGCCTTTAAATCTTCCAAATTTTTATAGGAATTTTAAGAAAATTAGAAAAGTTTTTGGATATTTCAAATGTATCAAAAAAGATTCTAGGAGATTCGAAAAATTTCTTTTTACAGGATTTTACAAAATATTAGGAAAAATTCGAGCCTTTTTGAAAAATATTTTGGACTTTTAGAAGTTTGGGAAAAATAAAAAATATTTGATAAATTTTGGAAAATGCTTTCAAGTTCTAAAATGTTTTACGTCTATTCGAAACCTCTTAAATTCCTAAGAATATTTTTAGCTGACTCGAATTTTTCTTGAAATTTTGAAAAATCATTCAAAGTTTAAAAAAATTGCCTTAAAATCTTCAAAATTTTCCTAGGAATTTCAAGAAAATTCAAAAAGTTTTTGGGTATTTCAGACTATCAAAAAGGATTCTAGAAGATTAAAAAAATTTATTTTTACAGGATTTTACAAGATATTAGGAAAAATTTGAGTCTTTTTTAAATATATTTTGGAATTTAAGAAGTTTGGGAAAAATAAAAAATATTTGATAAATTTTGGGAAATGCTTTCAAGTTTCAAAATATTTTATATCTATTCGAACCTTCTTAAATTCCTAAAAATATTTTCAGCTGACTCGAATTTTCCTAGAAATTTTGAAAAATCATTCAAAGTTTAAAAAAATTGTCTTAAAATCTTTAAAATTTTCCTAGAAATTTTGAGAAAAATTTTTTATTCACTCGAAGCCTCTCAAAATTTTTTATTCACTCGAAGCCTCTCAAAATTTTTTTAAAGTTTTTCAAGTTTTGGCTTGAAATCTTCAAAAAAATCTGCATTTTTAAACAATTTTGCAGATTAAAATTCTTTTTCAATCTCTTCAAATCTTCTAAATAGTTCTGGAATTAACTCAATTTTTTGTTTTGTTTTTATTCTTACCAAATTGAAACATTTCGATATAAAATCGTCTACTCTTTTTCGAAATTTGAGGAAATCTTTCGAAATGTTTTAAAATCTTTTTCAATTTTCTCGTAAAGTTCTTTTTTTTCAAATAAAAAATCATTTAAAAAAATGTCCTAGGAACCTAAAGAATTTTTCTTATTTTTTTGAAACCTTACAAAATTCCTAAAATATTTTATAAGTTTTTATTATTTTTGAATTATTTCAATACTTGTGAGTATCTCTTGAACTTACTCAAATTTTGTTCTAAAATTATTTATCATGGATACATTTTGCTTCAAAATATTTACATTATTTTTAAAAATTATAGGAATTAATTCTAAATGTTTTGTCATATTTTTCAATTTTCTCTTAGAATTTTTACTGGAACAAATTAATTTTTGATAAAAAAAACTAATTTTCAACCAAAGAAATGAATTTTCAACTGAAAAATATCAATTTTCTAGCAAGAATGGGATAACTGTATTTAAAAAAAATTATTTTTAACCAGAAAAAAACGAATTTTCAACCTTTGTTAAATTTTCAACCAAAGAAATAAACTTTGAACTAAAATGAAGTATCTTTATTAAAGTAAAAATTTTAACCAAATAGTTGAATTTTCAACTAAAAAAGCGAAATTTTAAACAGAGAAAATAGAACAAACTAATTTTAAGTTAGAAAAATAAATTTGTAACAAAATAAAATAAATTTTTAATCAAAATGGTTAAATTTCCAACTAAACAGATGAATTTTCAAAAAAATAAAAAAATAAACGTCTATAAAAAAAAATGTCGACCAAAAATGGAATGGTTAGATTTTTAGTCGAAAAAATTAATTTTATTAGAAAAAAAACTGGTTTTCAACCAAAGAAATGAAATTTCAACCAAGATTATCAATCCTATAGATGAAAACTCGTAATTTCATGGAGGAAGAATTTCTGTTATCTATAGTAAGTCATAGGGTGACCTCTATATATTAAAATTAAAACTAACAGAATTAAAGAAGTAGATTTCTCAATTTATCGATCGCCGATAATTATTTCAATTTATTTATTTTTACTATT
>CAKNXH010001970.1:36727-49985 GCA_932178445.1 Andricus quercusramuli
ATTGTTTTAAAAAGTCTAAATATTGTTCAAAATTTCTCGAATTTTTCCTAACATTTCTTTTTAATTCTTTAAAATTAGAAAAATAAATCAAAATCTTCCAGTTTCTTCTCCTTCAATGTTGGAAACGTTTTTAAATATCCTCTTGACATTCATTTTTCAAATTAAAAAATTATTTAAAAATTTGATTGGACTTTTTGTAAATCTTCAAAATTAAAGAGCTTCTAAATTACTTCTTAGGAATATTCAAAAATCTACATTTGGTTTCAAGGTTTTTCAAATTAAAATTTGTTTGAAATTTTTTGAAAAGTCCAAATATCGCTCAGATTGATTCGAATTTTTTCTAACATTTTTTTTAGAATCCTATAAAATTAAAGATAAACTTAAAATATTCGAATTTTTTCTCTACAAGTTTGGAAATGTTTTTAAATATCCTCTCAGCATTCATTTTTCAATTTAGAAAATTATTTTAAAATTCCCCAGGACTTTTAAGAAATTTTTTTTATTCTTTAAACACTTTTTTTCTGAATCTTCAAAATTAAAGAGCTTCTAAATGTCTTTCAAATCTTTTTTTTTCTAAATCTTCAAAATTAATGAGCTTCTAGATTTCTTTTTAGGAATATTCAAAAATCTATATTTGGTTTTGAAGTTTTTTGAATTAAAATGTGTTTGAAATTGTTTTGAACAGTCTAAATATCATTTAAATTGATTCAAATTTTTCCTAACTTTTTTTTTCAAACCTATAAAATTAAAAAAAAAATTTTAATCTTCGAGTTTCTTTTTCTACAATGTTGGAAATATCCATTTTTGAAACTAAAACATTATTTTAAAATTTCCCAGGACATTCAAGAAATTTTTTTCATTCTCTTCAAACCTCTCAAAATTCTTCAAAATCTTTTTTTTTTAATCTTTAAAATTAAAGAGCTTCTAAATTTCTTTCAAAAGTTTTTTTTCTAAATCTTCAAAATTGAAGAGCTTCTAAATTTGTTATTAGGAATATTCAAAAATCTACATTTGGTGTTGAAGTTTTCAAATTAAAATTTGTTTGAAATTGTTTTGAAAAGTCTAAATATCACTCAAATTGATTCAAATTTTTTTAACGTTTTTTTTAAATCCTATAAAATTAAAAAAAAAACTTAAAATCTTCGAGTGTCTTTTCCTACAATTTTGGAAATCCTCCTGGCACTCATTTTTCAAATTGAAAAATTATTTTAAAATTTCCTAGGACTTTTAAGAATTTTTTTTTATTCTCTTCAAACCTCTCAAAGACCTTAAAAACTTTTTGTTCCAAATCTTTCAAATTAAAGAGCTTCTAAATTTCTTCAAAAACTTTTTTTCCTAAATCTTCAAAATTAATGAGCTTCTAGATTTCTTGTTAGGAATATTCAAAAATCTATATTTGGTTTCAAAGTTTTTCAAATTAAAATTAGTTTGAAATTGTTTTAAAAAGTCTAAATATTGTTCAAAATGACTCGAATTTTTCCTAACATTTTTTTTAAATCCTATAAAATTAGAAAAATAAATTAAAATCTTCGAATTTCTTTTCCTACAATTTTGGAAATCCTCTTGGCACTCATTTTTCAAATTAAAAAATTATTTTAAAATTTCCTAGGACTTTTAGGAGTTTTTTTTATTCTCTTCAAACCTCTCAAAAATCTTAAAAACTTTTTGTTCCAAATCTTTAAAGTTAAAGAGCTTCTAAATTTCTTTAAAAACTTTTTTTTTAAATCTTCAAAATTAATGAGCTTCTAGATTTCTTGTTAGAAATATTCAAAAATCTATATTTGGTTTCAAAGTTTTTCAAATTGAAATTAGTTTGAAATTGTTTCAAACGGTCTAAATATCGTTCAAATTGATTCGAATTTTTCCTAACATTTTTTTTTTAAATCCTATAAAATAAGAAAAATAAATCAAAATCTTCGAGTTTCTTTTCCTACAATTTTGGAAATCCCCTAGGCACTCATTTTTCAAATTAAAAAATTATTTTAAAATTTCCTAGGACTTTAAAGAATTTTTTTTATTCTCTTCGAACCTCTCAAAGATTTTAAAAACTTTTTGTTCGAAATCTTTAAAATTAAAGAGCTTCTAAATTTCTTAAAAAACTTTTTTTTCTGAATCTTCAAAATTAAAGAGCTTCTAGATTTCTTGTTAGGAATATTCAAAAATCTATATTTGGTTTCAAAGTTTTTCAAATTAAAATTAGTTTGAAATTGTTTTAAAAAGTCTAAATATTGTTCAAATTTATTCGAATTTTTCCAAACATTTTTTTTAAATCCTATAAAATTAGAAAAATAAATTAAAATCTTCGAATTTCTTTTCCTACAATTTTGGAAATGTTTTTAAATATCCTCTTGACATTCATTTTTCAAATTAAAAAATTATTTAAAAATTTGATTGGACTTTTTGTAAATCTTCAAAATTAAAGAGCTTCTAAATTACTTCTTAGGAATATTCAAAAATCGACATTTTTTTAAAGGTTTTTCAAATTAAAATTTGTTTGAAATTTTTTTGAAAAGTCTAAATATCGCTCAGATTGATTCGAATTTTTTCTAACATTTTTTTTTAAATCCTATAAAATTAAAAAAAAACTTGAAGTTTTCGAATTCCTTTTTTTACAATTTTGGCAATATTTTCGAATATCCTCTTAAAATTCATTTCACAAAATAAAAAATCATTTTAAAATTTCCCAGGACTTGTGAGAATTTTTTGTATTCTTTTCAAACCTCTCAACATTTTCCAAAAACTTTTTTTTATAAATTTTCCAAATTAGAGAGCTTCTAAATTACGTGTTAGAAATATTTAAAAATCTACATTTGATTAAAAAATTTTTAAAATTAAAATTTTTTGAAATTGTTTTCAAATGTCTATATCGAATTTTTCCTAACTTTTTTTTTAACTCCTATAAAATTAAAAAAAGAATCTTAAAATCTTCGAGTTTCTTTTTCTACAATTTTGAAAATATTTTAAAATATCCTCCTAAAAATCATTTTTCAAAACAAAAAATCATAAAATTTTTTTCTATGAATCTTAAGAAAATTGTTTTATTCTCTCGCATTCTTAAAAAATTCTTGAAAAGCTTCTCAATTTTATGTTTAAATGCTTCAAGAATCTATATTTTGTTTTTAATTTTTTCGTGTCTTTTCAATTCTTAAATTGTTTTTCAATCCTTTTAAAACTTTTAAATATCTCTTAAGCTTACTGGAACTAAAAAAAAATATTTAAGAAATTAAGAAAATTGTTCTATTCTCCTAAAAATTAAAAATTTTCTAAATTTCCAGTTGGGAATATTCAAAAATCTACCTTTGGTTTTAAAGTTTTTTCAAATTTTACATTTTCTTGAAATTGTTTCAAAAAATCTAAATTTTGTTCAAATGTATTCGAATTTCTCCTGAACTTTAAAAAAGTCCTACAAAATTAAAAAAAATTGTCCTCAAATCTTCGAGTTTCTTTTTCTACAATTTTGGAAAATTTTTTCAAATATCCTCTCGAAATTCATTTTTCAAAATAAAAAATCATTTAAAATTTTCCTAGGAATCTTAAGAAAATTGTTTTATTCTCTTGAACTCTTTCGAAATTCTTTAAAAAATTCTGAATTTTAAGTTTCAAAGCTTCAAGAATCTAGATATTTTTTCAATTCTTTTTTTATCTTTTCAAGTTTTAAACTGTTTTTTTTATCTTTTTGAAACTTCTAAATATCTCTTAAACTAACTGCAATTTTTAAAAAATTAATTCAGAAATTCTAAAAAATTTTTTATTCTCTTAAAAATTAAAAATCTGCTAAACTAATGGATATTCACAAATCTAAATTTGGTTTTAAATTTTTTCGAATTTCACATTTTTGTTGAAATTGTTTCAAAAAGTCTAGTGTTCAAATTTATTCAAATTTCTCCTATTATTTTTAAACCTGCCAAATAAAAAAAAAATACATTAAAATCTTCGAGCTTTTTCCTCGACAATTTTGGAAATATTTTTAAATATTCTCTGAAATTCATTTCTCAAAATAAGAAATCATAAAAATTTTCTTAGGAATCTTAAGAAATTTTTTTATTCTCTTGATACACTCAAAAATTCTTAAAAAGATTCTAAATTTAATGTTCAAAATTTTCAAAATTCTACATTTTGTTTACAATTTTTAAAAAATCTTTTGAATTTTTAAATTAAAATCTCCTTGGTTAAAAATTTATCCATTTTGTTAAAAATTCCTGTTTTCAGTGAGAATCAATTTTTTGAACTTAAAATGTAATTATTCCATTTTTATTCAATAATTTATATTTTTATTTGAAAATTGATCTTTTCTAGTTGAAAATTCAACTATTTGATTGAAATTTTATGTATTCTGCAGAAAATTTCTACTTTTTTTCGATAATTTTGAAAATCTTTGAAATAATCTCTTGAAATTAATTTTTCAACATTAAAAATCATTAAAAATTTTCCTGAACATCTTTTTAAAAAAATTGATTTATTTTCTTGAATTATTACTAAATTCTTCAAACGCTTCTAAATAGTATTTTCAAAATCTTCAAAAATGTGAATTTTGTTTTAAATTTTTATTTAATCTTTTTAAAACTTCTAAATTAATATCTCTTAAACTTACTGGATTGAAAAAAGTCTTGCAAAATTGAAAAATTTTGCTTAAGAATCTTCGACATTTCAAGAAATCATTTGAAATATGTATTTTAAAATCTTTTTAAACATTTTTTTTTAAATTAATTGTTGAAAATAAAAATTCTTTCTAAATCTTTCCAGGAATTTTGAGCCATTTTTGTATTCTCTTGAAATCTATCCAAATTCTTAAAAAAAAATTTTCTAAATCTTTAAATACTAAAGAGATTCCAAATTTCTGGAAAAACTATTTTTTCGAAATCTCTAAAATTAAATTAAAATTAAAATTAAGACTCATCCATTTGGGGCAAAAATTGAACTACTTTGTTAAAAATTAATTAATTAGAAATTAATTAATAAAATAAAATCTTTTCAAGTTTTAAATTATTTTTAAATCTTTTCAAAAATTCGAAGTATCTCTTAAACTTACACGAATTAAAAAAAAATAATTATGAAAATTTTTCTATTCTCTTGAAACCTCTCAAAATTTTTCAAAAACTTTTTACTAAATTATGGAATTATTTAACTTTTTGATATTTAGAACATTAATTTTCTTGGCTAAAAAATCATCTTTTTGGTAAAATTTTGAAATCTTTCGTAAAAAATTTTGTTTAAGATTTATAATTTTAGTAAAAAATTTATCTGTTTGGTTCAAAATATAACTATTTGGTTGAAAATTATTTTTTTTTAGTGAGAATCAATTTTTTGAACTGAAATGTAACTATTTCATTTTCGGTTGAAAATTTATATTTTTAATTGAAAATCGATATTTCTTAGTTTTGAAAATTCAACTATTTGGTTAAAAGTTCAAGCATTTTACTGAAAATGTTTACTCTTTTTTTATAGAAAATTAATGTTCTTTGTTGAAAATCCATCCTTTTTGGTTTAAAAATGAATTTTTTTTTTTTTTTTTTGAAAATTCGTCTTTTTTGCTTTCAAATTAAACTATTGGGTTGAAATTAAAACTACTTGGTTACAATTTAACTTTTTTGATGAAAATTCATCTTTTTTGTTGAAAATTAAACTATTTTATTAAAAATTAAACTGTTTTTATAAAAATTTAACTATTTGGTACACAAATAAATTTTGAATGAAAAATCATATTTTCGGGTTGAAAATTCAACTGTTTTGTAAATAATTCGTCTTTTGGCCTCAAATTAAAAAAAATGGTTGAAAATTGATTTTTGCAAAAATTTAACTACTTCGTTGAAAGTTGAACTACATTGTTAAAAACTCATTTTTCTAGAGATTTATTCAATTAATTTTAAAATTTGAGATATAACACAATTTGAGGCCTCGGTTGCGTAATTGGTTAACGCTCCACTCATATATCGTGGCGTCCCGGGTTCAACTCCGTGCTGTGGCAGATTTGTTCTTGTTCTTCAAAAATTATTTTTCCGAAGTAATAGTTTCAAAATCGAAATTTTTCATTATTAATAATTAAAAAACTCGGACGCTAACATCTTTAAATAAAAATAACATTTTCCAAATATTTAGAAATATTTTTATTAATAATTAATTGGATTCTTTAGGTGGACAGTAAAACTCTTCAAAGCAGGGTATACCAAAGTATTAGGAACCGAAGATCTCTACGATCCATTAAAAAAAGATAAATCAGCTGTTCTTGGAAACAGATTAGAAGCGTGAGTTTTTTTTTAAATTATCATAAAAAATTAGTTTTTCTAATTAATTTTTTTTTTCTGAAAAAAAATTCTCGATCTTTCCAGTAGCTTAATGGGAAAACCACCTAACCGGGAATCAGAAGTTCTGTGGTTCGAATCCCAGCGGAGCAAAAAAAGAAGATCTTTTTTTCAGAAAAAAAAAATTAATTAAAAAATTTTTCAATTTTTTATTCAAAAATAATATTTAATCTACTTTTTGTCAAATTTCCTAGTCGATGGAACATCGAGCTGGAAAATGCGAAGAAACACAAGAGAAAAGCGAGTCTCTTGAGAACAATTTTCCGAACTTTTCTCTGGGAATATTTTCTACTGGGACTCTTGCAGATTTTTAATGAATTTTTTTTAAGGTTTGTAAATATTGAAATTTCAGTTGCTACACACTTCTTATCAATGTTTGATTAAGTTCTTTTTTTGGATTGCATAAAAATAATTCTTGTTTTTTTTTTAAGATTGGGTACTCCAATGCTATTAGGAGGTTTTCTACGTTATTTTAAACCAAATACAGACCAGACTTACCAAAATGCTTTATTATTTGCTGGTGGTATTTGTCTGGCTTCCGCTATAAATGTGATAAGTTTGAATCAGTCGATATACGGTGCCTTTCATATCGGAGGAAGGATAAGAGTTGCTGTTTGCTCAGTTGTCTACAGAAAGGTGAGGAAATTTATTTTTAATTCAATAATAAATAAAAGTACGCTCGAAATTCCATTTATTTCCGGTTTCGGAAATTGTCCTATATGGCATTCACTAATTTGAACGCATGACGCAACTTGATGCAACTAATGCGATGGCGTGCGGCCCTCGTGATATTCGTCACGCTTGACTAAGCACAGCCTCCCGTTCGGCCCCGCAGCTCCTCTCATCGAGAAATCGACGAGGCGTCCATTTTCGGAAGGAACTAATTGGGAGATACTTAAATAGGATTCCCAGTGTAGTGTCCTTTTTCTTAAAAAGTCTCAAGTCACGAGATCTTAAATTTTTTACTATATTAAGGCCCTTACAACGACTCGGGATTTTGCCACATCCAAAATACGTTTACGAGGATGCATTGTTTAATATCTAATATTTATTATTATTTATTATCTATTATTATTCATTTATCATTATTATTAATTATTAATTTATTATTTAATTACTCATAATTTTCCTATAATTATTATAAGTATATAATTTCTTATAATTAATTATTGTTTTGGGTGTTTTTAAGTGTTTTGTGGTTTTGACACTTAATTTTCATCGAAAAAGAAGTTTCTGCACCATAAATTTAGTAATTGAAAATTTCCAAACACACTGAAACCTGGATTTAAGAAATCTGGATTTACGGCGTTCCTAGAATTCTAGTCCTCGGCATTTCCGTGATGCGAGGACCGCGGGACCGAATAACAGGCAGTGCTCAGTCATGCGTGACAAAATAAATGGTTCGCAAGGCCCTGAATATTCACATTTAGATTTCCTGGATTTATGATCGAGGGCACTGCCAGAGATGCACGAAATCGTATTTAAATCCAGGTTCCAGTGTAATTAATTGTATTTCATAATAAAATTCTTTTTTGAATGTTTCTAAACTTTATTGACAAAAAAGAACATTTTAATTGTGAATGATTTTTTTAATGTCGGGAAATAATTATGTTATTGACATTTTTCTACATAATCAATTTATAGACTTTTTTACACTTTCAAAGAGAGGAGAAAAATTAAATTATAGTTTATGGATTAAAAAATTGAAAAAAAAATTTTTTTCCAATTACAAACTAGGTGGAACGAATTTGAGTAAGTTTAATAGATTTTTAAAAGTTTTGAAAATATTAAAAAATAATTTTAGACTTGAAAATATTTTAAAAAATTTTAACGTTATTAGGTTTTTTGGAAGATTTCGAACAAAAAATTTCCTGAGGTTCCTGAGGAAATTTTAAAAGATTTTCATTTTCAAAATTTAATTTTTAAGGGAAGTTTAGAAACATTTAAAAACCGTTCAAGATACATATAAAAATGTCGAAAAAAATCTGGAAGATTTTAATGCGATTTTTGTAATTTTTAACAATTTTTGGATAATTGTAAAAAAATCTAAATCATTTCAAAGGTTATTTAGAAATTTTAAACCAATTTTAAAAAAATGTAGTTTTTTGAAGCGTGAAATAAAATTTTACAAAAATTTCTTGAGGTTTCTGAGAAAATTTAAATTGATTTTTTTTCAAAATAATTTTAAGATAATATTTAAAGAGATTTTAAAACAATTCAAAAGATTTCCAACATGTTTTAAAAGAATCTGGAAGATCTAAAGGCAAATTTCTTGGTTTTGCAGAATTCAAAAAAACATTTGGAAAAATTCTAATAATTTTGAAAGATATTAAGATTCCTAGGAAAATTTTCTGTAGCTGATTTTATATTTTGAAAAATGAATTCGAAATTGAAACAGATTTTAACAAATTTTAAAAGATTTCTAAAAATTTCAAAGAAAATCTGGAAGATTACAGAACAGTTTTTTTAATTTTCAAAACATTAAAAAAAATTAGGAATAATTTGAGTCAGTTCAGAAGATGTTTGAAATTTTATTTCTTTTGGTAAAAAATTATTTTTTTTTGAAATTGACCTTTTGTACTGAAATTTTGATTTGGCGTATCCGAAATCTTCAAAAATCTGTTTTGAATCTTCTCAAGAAAAAGAAAAATTATATTTATATATCCTTAGAAACAAATGAACAAATTATCTTAAAAAATAAATAATTTTTTGAAATTTTTATGTGATATTAAAAAGGGGTTAAAAGGTTATATAATTGTCATAAACTTAAACAGATTTATTTTCATTCAATTTCATCAGGAAAGAAGAGAGGGTGGTCCTAAGTCGGCACTCTGTGTCGGCTTAACCATTTTGTCGTGTGACATTCGGATTTGTCTCGTTTGCGTGATAGCATGAAATGTGTAAACATTAGTAGTGGTCCTGAGTCGACACCGAACAGGTGGTCCTGCGTCGGCACCTTTCTTTTGTTGCTTTTGTTGTTATTTGTGAAATGTTTCCATCCTGTAAATAAAGTTTGACAATACTCTACATGTTTTTCAATTTGAGCGGAAAAAATTTGTTGCCGACTCAGGACCAGGTGCCGGCGTAGGACTAGCGTTTTAAGAAATAGCAAAAATCGATTTCTTCACTTTGCCCTGCATTGTTCCTGTACAAAGACATTAAAGTGCCATTAAACCCTCAGTGCCGACTTAGGACCACGTTTATTGATTTATAAAAATTAATTTTTGTTCTTTTATTTGAAAGGCTTTGAGATTGAGCAAAACAGCCCTGGGAGAAACGGCTCCTGGGAAAATTGTCAATCTAGTAGCCAATGATGTCAACAGATTTGATCTCGTGTCGATCTTTATCCATCACATGTGGTCTGCACCTCTTTCGGCATTAGTCATTGCATATCTCCTCTATTCCGAAGCTGGATATGCTGGTCTCATTGGAATCGCAGCCGTCTTTGTGGTCGTTCCCATACAGTGTAATTATACCATAATTACTTCTAACAAACTTAATTGCCTCTATTTATCAAACAATTGTCCAGATACGTATTTCAATTTATTCAGTTGAAATTTCACAACAGGGTGGTCCAAAAATGCGTTTTTTTTTTATTTAAGGCCATGTGACGAGTGGGTCACGTGACGGGATTCCTACCTTACCGACACTTTTTTTATTTGTTTACAAGAATAGCCACATCGAGTTGAAAGTTTGGGATAATAAATAAGCAGCACTAAGAAATGCGGCTCTGGTCCTAAATTTTCAAAATTATGAAAAAATTTTTTTTTTGTTAATTACTTTTTCTTTGCTTTTTTCATAATTATAAAAATTTAGGGCCAGAGCCGCATTTCTTAGTGCTTCTTATTTATTATCCCAAATTTTCAACTCGATGTGGCTATTCGTGTGAACATAAGTTTACAAATGAAAAAAGTGTCGGTAAAGTAGGAATCCGGTCACGTGACCCACTCGTCACATGGCCGTTCCGCATGCCCCATGAACACGTATTTCCCATGAGAAAAAAATGCGTTTTTGTAAATTTTATTCACAATTGTCAATATTGAGGGAATCGAGTTGGAAATCAACATTTCTCTTCAAAATTAGCTATAGAATACGAATCAAAAACTACTTTTTAAATCGCACCCCCATAAGTCTGCTTTATAGGGTCCCAAAGAAACACCATAAGTGAAAAATTGTGTTTTAGAGTTTTTGGCGCTCATTATGAATTTTATACGATTTTTATGAACAAATTGTTTGTAATACATAAAATACTACTTTCTACTGATAATAAGATGTTTACATAAATTGTTTAAATAATTTATTATTGTTTTTATCAATTTTAGAACAGAGATAGTCGCGGTTTTTTCCGAATTTTTCAACTTATTTTGAACTTTTCAGTAATATTGAGGTAATAATTAATTCAAGTTAACAAAAATTATTGTTTAAACAATTTATTGTTATTTCTAATAATCTTTTCTTAAAATAATGCTAGAACGTCGCTGTTTCTTCTGAAATTTTCCATTTTTTGTCAACTTTTCACTCAGAGTAAGGTAATAATTATTCCATTTTATCAAAAATAATTCTTTAAACAAATTATTATTGTTTATAACTATCTTCTTCTATATGAATACTAGATAAATGCGTTTTTTTAACTTTAACATTCTGTCCACTTTTCGCTTAGTTAGGTAATAATTAATTCAAATTAACAAACATTATTGTTCAAACAATTTATTATTTTTAATAATATTTTCTTTAAATAATATCAAAACATTGTGGTTTTTTCTGAAATTTTCAACTTTTTATCCACTTATCATTTGAATAGAGTGAGAAAAATAATTTTTTAAATAAATTATTATTGTTTATAACAATCTTCTGCTATATTAATGCTAGATAATTGCGATTTTTTCTTAAAAAATTCAACTTTTCGTCCATTTCTTACTTAGTGAGGTAATAATTCATTTAAGTTAACAAACATAATTCCTTAAACAAATTATCATTGTTTATAAATAATAATAAATGATTTTAACTATTATTTATATTAAGCTTAATTGTTTATTACCTCGCTCTAACTGAAAAGTTGTGAACGAGTTGAAAAAATCGGAAAAACACGATTTTTGAACTCTATTCTAAGAAAAAATTGCCATAAACAATAATAAATTGTTCACAAAATTTACTTAAACATCTAATTTATCAATAAGAAGTAACACATTATGTATTAGAACAATTTTCTTTTCAATAAAATGCCAGAAAATCATAATTAGCACCAAAACTCACAAAACCCAATTTCTCACTTATGGGGTTTTTTGGGACCTATAAAACAGATTTATGGGAATTTTATTTGAAAAGTAATTTTTGATTCGTATCAGATTTTCTAATTTTGAAGAGCAATGTTGGGTTTCAATTCGATTCACGTAATATTGAAATTCGAAAAAAAATTTGGACCACTCTGTTGCACAATCGAAGGAACAAAATAAGTTTTTCTAGGCAAAGTAGTCTAAAATTACAATTTTCATCCGATTTTGAAATTTTTTCGGGATTCAATTTATCTAAATTTCAAACAGATAAGAAAGTGAAACTTTTTCCTCTCCGAATTTTTTTTGCCAAACGTCTATTTTTAATAATAAAAATGAAATATTGAAGAAAAAAAGTTTCTTCCTGATTTAATCAAGGTTTAAAACTTAAATCGTTCTAACTCGGCCAAATAGTATTGAAATGTGTTCATATTTGTAGGACGTATTCAAAATACTTTAGCGATGCCTAGGAAATCATGAAAAAGTCGGATGTCGAATGAAATTTTTTGGAAAATCTCATATCGAATTGTTGAAAATTTACTGAGATAGGCAGATTGGGAAAAAGTACTCGACGTCTGCCCGCGCAGACTGAACTTCGAGAACGCTGCCTGACAGCGCGGGCAGACGTCGAGTAGGTCCTTTTTCCAAATCTGTATATCTCAGTAATTTTACTATTCGTAATTTATAAATACTAGAACATTGTGCGCGTTATACCGAGAAGAATTCATTAAATTCAATATGAATAATAAATTGTTTTCATTAGAGTTCATTAAAATTAGCAAATCATTTTTCTCATCAAAAAAATATAACTCGCTTGAAAATTTCTGTATTTTGTTGCAAATTTGTCTTTTGTGGTAGAAAATTAATCTTCTTGGTGACAAATTCAATTATTTAGTTTAAAAATTACTTTTTTTGATTGAAAATCAATTTTTTAAATGCAAGTTTGACTATTTCATGTTTGGTTGAACCTTAATCTTCTTCAGTTGAAAAGTAATTATTTGTTTGAAAATTTCTGTATTTTGTTGCAAATTATTATTTTTTGGTAGAAAATTAATCTTTTTGGTTGAAATTTCATTTCTTTGGTCGAACATTCATTTGTTTACTTGAAAATGTAACTATTTCGTTGAAATTTGATTTCTTTCGTTGAAAATCAGATTTCTTTACTGGAACTTGGAAATTGGATATAATACTCTAGCAATGCCTAGGAAATCATGAAAAAGTTAGCAATCCCTTATCGTTTAATAATATTTAATTGTAAAATGAGGTCAATCGATAATTGTGTTTTCTTGGTTTCGCCGGTAAAAAGTATCTGGGTAACTTTGACTTGCAAACAACTTCCAGTGAGTGATTTATTGAGCAATGTCGAATCAAATTTTTTGGAAAATCTCATATCGAATCGTTGAAAATTTACTGAGATAGGCAGATTTGGAAAAAGTACTCAACGACGCGACGTCCCGCGCTCTCAGCTAATGTGTCGCGAGGACTGCTCTGCCAGGCAGCGTTCTCGAAGTTCAGTCTGCGCGGACAGACGTTGAGTACATTTTCCAAATCTAACTATCTCAGTAAATTTTCAAAATCGAAAAATCAATTTTTTGAAAAAGTGTAATTCTGGATAATAAGGAATCGAAACTTTTTCCTCTCAGAATTTTTTTTGCAAAACGTTTATTTTGAATAACAAAAGCGAAATAT
>CAKNXH010001970.1:49995-61040 GCA_932178445.1 Andricus quercusramuli
GAATTTTTTTTGCAAAACGTTTATTTTGAATAACAAAAGCGAAATATCGAAAATAAGCTTCTCCCTGATTTAATTAAGTTTTAAAACCTAAATCGTTCTAACTCGGTCAAATATTATTGAAATGAGTTCATATTTGTAGGACGTATTCAAAATACTCTAGCAATGCCTATGAAATCATGAAAAAGTTAACAATCGCTTATCGTTTAATAATATTTAATTATAAAATTAGGTCACTCGATATTTGTATTTTCTTGGTTTCGCCGGTAAAAAGTATCTGGGTAACTTTGACTTTCAAACAACTTCCAGTGAGTGATTTGTTCAGCAATGTTGAATGAAGTTTTCTGGAAAATCTCATATCGAATTGTTGAAAATTTACTGAGATAGTCAGATTTGGAAAAATACTCAACGACTGCCCGCGCTCTCAGCTAATGCGTCGCGAGGACTGCTCTGTCAGGCAGCGTTCTCGAAGTTCAGTCTGCGCGGACAGACGTCGAGTACTTTTTCTCAATCTAAATATCTCAGTAAATTTTCAACAATTCGATATGAGATTTTGAACATTTTCTTTCTTTGAGAAGTTCGGACAATACTTGTACGCGTTTTCTGGCGTCGGGCTGGTTATTGCACCCGACGACTCAATTTTATATTTTGAAATTTCTAAAACAACATTTCATTTTCAGCCTACACAGGAAAATTGTCATCAATTTTCAGACTACAGACAGCCATTAAAACCGACGAGAGGGTGAGGTTAATGGACGAGATAATCTCAGGAGTTCAGGTCATAAAAATGTATGCTTGGGAAAAACCATTCTGCGCTTTAGTGGAAACGGCGCGAAGATTGGAATTGAAAATAGTGACGAAAAGTTCCTACATTCGTGGAATTTATATGACATTCAATATTTTCACTACAAGAATGGCTCTATTTTCCACCTTGGTTGCGATGCTTCTGTACAAAGAGCAATTAACTGCGGACAAGGTTTTCGTCTTCTCATCTTACTTTTCCATTCTAGCACACACAATGTCTGGTATGTTTGTCAGAGGTTTTGCTGAAATTGCAGAATGCATGGTCGCTGTCAGAAGACTTCAATATTTTTTAATGTACGAGGAGTTTCAGGAAATTAATCCGCTTTTGAATTCTCAATCCTGCAATGTCATGCCAAATGGTTCAATAAGCAAAAATATTAGAAAAAAGACTAAGAAAATTGATCTTCCTTATATTGATGATGACATTGATCATCCAGAATCTAGTCAGAAAAGAAAAATGAGTGGATTGGCGATCCTTGCTAGTGATTTGCTCAAAAATACTGCAAATTACGTTGAAGGTAAATATTTTAAAAATTAAATTCATTCAGAAAAAAGATCTTCTCCTTTAGCTCCGCTGGGATTCGAACACCAGGTCAACTGATTCCCGGTCAGGTGCTCTACCACTAAGCTACTAGAGAGATCGGAAGAAGAATCCTTTTTCTGAAACACGCTTTCTTTTGCAAGATGTTATGTCTCAATACAAGTTAATTTTTCTAGGAATCTGTATTATCATCGGAGATGGTAACGATCAATCAGAAGGGAAATATTTTCACGTACCGTGAAAATGGAAATCTACAGTATCGATCAAAGTTATCTCCTCTAATACAAAAAATCTTTAACGTCTTTTCAGAATGGGTGGAGTTCTAAATTTAAAAAATTTCAAATTAAATTTATTCAGAACAAAGATCTTCTCCTTTCGCTCCGCTGGTGGTAGAGCACCTGACCAGCAATCAGTTGACCTGGCGTTCGAATCCCAACGGAGCGAAAGGAGAAGATCTTTTTCTGAATAAATTTAATTTACAAAATTTTTCAATAATAACTCCATCTAGTCTGAAAAGACGTGAAAGATTTTCTGTATTAGAGGAGATAACTTCGATCGATATTGTAGGTTTCTACTTTCACGGTGTAGAAAAGATTTCTCTTCTGCTTGATTGTTACCATCTCCTATGATAATACAGATTCCTATAAGAAAATTGATATTCTTGTTTAAAAATTCATCTTTTTGCTTGAGAATTCAAGAGTTTGTTTGCAATTTTTTATATCTCTTGGCTGAAAAATCTGTCTTAGTTGAAAATTCAGCTTATGTTGAAAACTCGTATTTTTGGTTTTATTCAAATGTTTTTGATTGAAAATTAAATTTTTTCGGTTGAAATATGAACGACTACATCTTTCCTTCATAATATCCCACAATAATGGGATTTTTAAGTTGAAACTTGGTGGAGTTTCATACCGCATGGAAACGAACTTATGACATCAATTTAAGCTTCATACGAACGGGGGCCGATTTCCCATGCTTATTCCGCTAAGCCCTTTAAAGCTACTCAATTTGAATTTAATATAGTACCCACATTAATTTGACTTAAAAGAATTTATTCCCCTATTTTCGTGTAAAATATCCTCATTTGCCCTGTTTCCAGAGCGCTATACATCATCTATCTTATTTTAGGAATAGAAGACGTGATGGATGATCCTCCAGAAACTTGGGCAATCAAAATGGAGAACGTGACGGCAAAATGGGAACCTGGACAGTCAGAAAACACACTATATGATTTAAATTTAGAAATAGAAGCAGGAAAGCTCTACATGGTAATCGGAATGGTTGGAGCAGGCAAGAGTTCTTTTCTGTCGGCGATTCTGAAGGAAATCACACTCACGGAAGGAACTATCAAGGTCAAAGGAGGCTTGAGTTATGCTGGCCAAGAATCTTGGGTTTTCGGTTCATCAGTGAGGCAAAATATTCTTTTTGGGCAGCCATATGATCGGCAAAGATATCAACGAGTTGTGAAAGCCTGTGCACTTTTGAGGGACTTTAAGCAGTTTCCTCAAGGAGACCAAACAATTGTTGGAGACAGAGGGAGTTCCTTGTCTGGAGGACAAAAAGCTAGAATCAATTTGGCCAGGGCCGTTTACAGACAGGCTGATATCTATTTACTAGATGATCCACTTAGTGCGGTAATTATCTTCTTTTAGAAAGTATTATTTCAACTCGGAGAAATTCCCTCCGGGAACAGATGTTCCGCGTCCACCTCGCTTTCTCCTAGAGAGCGGGAGTGGTGGTAAACGCTTGCGAGAATCTCTCCTTTGTGACGTACACGTCTACCACGCGCATGCGTCTATCCCCTCTCCCGCTCTCTAGGAGATGGAGAGGTGGACGCGGAACATGTGTTCCCGAGTACTTCCAATCTTGCTCCCCAACCGCACTGCGCATGCGTCGGGCCTAATTTCTGATTGGCTACATAGCGCGCGCTTATTTAAAATGTTTAAAATATGCCAATTAATTGTTTTAAACAAATAATAATAATATATGCTCGACCTTTATGTACTTTAAGAATTTAATGAGCATTTCGAATTAGGATTTAGAAAACCTCATTTCCTATCTTGATTGATAATAATTACATTATTTAAATTTCGCGGAAACATGTATAGCTGCAAAATGGAAAATTGGAAAATTTCTTTAGAAATTCAAATATTTGGTTGAAAATTCTTGTAATTTGTTATAAATTCAACTATTTTGATAGAAAATTTATCTTGTTGGTTGAAAATTAGTTTTTTCTCATTTAGAATTAATTTTCACTGAAAATTTAACTATTCTATTTTTAGTTGATTCATCAGTTATAGGTGAAAATTCAACTCTTTGTTGAAAATGTGTCTTTTTTTTGGTAGAAGAGTGCTCTCATTAATTGAAAATTCATCTTTTTAGTTGAAAATTCATTTCTTTGGTTGAAAATTTATGAATTTGGTTAAAAATTAAATTTGTTTATTGAAGATTCATCATTCTTGTTGAAAATTTACTTAAACTATTCCATTTTTTGTGGGAAATTTACCTTTTTTGATAGAAATGTAATTTTTTTCGCTAAAAAATCATCTGTTTTGTAAATCCAACTGTTCATTTCTATGGTTGAAAAAAAAACTATATAATTGAAAATTCGTTTTTGTTGTTGATGAAGAATTCATTTTTTGGGTTAAAAATTCCACTATCCAGACAAAAATTCATATTTTTGGTTGAAAATTAGTTTATTTTTAGTTGAAATGCTTTTTCGAACGTAACTGTTCCAATTTTGCTTGAATATTTACATTATTAGATGAAACTTAAATAATTTTTCTAAAAACTCGGTTTTTTGTTTATTTAAGGTATCGAATTTTTTTTCTTCTATTTTCCCGCTGGCCAAATGGCCAACTGGTAATCTCTCTAAATAAAATGATGAATCTTCAATCAAAAATATGAATTTTGATCCAATTTTGATCAATTTTCAACGAAGGGCATGAATTTTCCTCTAATGAAGATCAATTTTCAATCAAAATTTAAAAAGTTAAAATGTTAGAAAAATAAATGTTCGACCAAAAAAAACGAATTTTCAACAAAACATTTTTTTCTTTTCCATCAAAAAAAAAAATGATTTAAAAAAAAAGAAGAATACAATTTTCAGTTAAAAAAACTAATTTTCAAAAAAAAAAATCAATTCTCAACAAAATAATTCAATTTTACATCCAAAAGATGATTTTTCTACCAAAAAATATATAGTTTCAATAAATTATATGAATTTTCAACTAAAGAAAAATAAATTTACAAACCAAGAATATAATAGTTGAATTCACAGTTAGAAAAGTAAATTTTAAACAAAAAAAAACGAGTCTTTAGCAAAATTAATTAATTTTCATCTGCAAATGTAAATTTTCAAACAAAAATGAAACAGTTACATCGCCAGTTCAAATAATTAATATCCAACTAAAAATAAACGAATTTTCAACCAAAGAAATTAATCTTCAATCACAATGATGAATTTTCAACCAAAAATATGAATTTTTGACTAAATAGTGGAATTTTCAACCCAAAAGATGAATTTTCTTTTAACAAAAAAAAAAAGAATTTTTAGCTAAATAGTTTTTTGCCTACCAAAAAAAATGAATTCCTAACAAAAAATAAAATTGTTAAATTTCCACAAAACAGATAATTTTTTAACGAAAAAAATTATATTTCTATCAAAAAAGGTAAATTTTCCACAAAAAATGGGATAGTTAAAGTTAATTTTTTAACTAAAATGATGAATCTTCAACTGAAAAAAAATATTTTTTAACAAATTTATGAATTTTCAACTATAAAGTTAAATCAACCAAAAAAGAAACAATTTTTCAACAAAATAATTAAATTTTCGACAAAAAGTGGAACAGATGCATTTTTAGTGAAAAAGATTAATTCTAAATAAGGAAAAACTAATTTTTAACCAAAAAAAGAAATTTTCAACCAATAAGATGAATCTATAACAAAGTACACGAAATTTCAACCAAATATTTGAATTTTTCAAGGAATTTTCAACCAGAAAGGTGAATTATTCGCCAAGAAGATTAAATATTCTCTCACTAAATTCAAATTTTCAATAAAATACAATAGAATTTAAGAAAACAAACTATTTTCAATCAACAAGATGGATTTTCTATCAAAAAACATGAAAAATAGTTTACTTTTCAACCAAATAGAATCAAACTATTTTTTTGGAAATTCTTATCGGTTGAAAATTTATTTTTTATTTAAAAATAAAGTGTAGATTTTTGAAGATTTGAAAATAAAATTATGTAGATTTTCAAGGATTTTAAAAGGTTTCAAAAGAATAGAACGTTTTTTTAGGTTCCCGGGAAAATTTAAAGTGATTTTTTGTAAACAATTATAGTTGTAAGAGAATGTTTTGAAAGATATTAAAACAAATTTGGATGTATAAATAATAATTGAACAATTATTCATTTGCAAAGAAATAAAATAATATTATTATATAATTTATAATAAAAATTCAAAGTAAAGAAGTAACTTCAAAATTATTAACCTCCCCCTTGAGAGTGGAGGGAAGCGGAATTATTGCCCCACCCCCCTACCAAAACCCTTGTCGGGAATTACAATTTTTATGTAAAATAAAAACATAAAACATTTTAAATACACTAATCTCACAAAGCGCCCGGTGGTCGGGTCCGAGGTCCTCACAAAGCGCCCGCATGGTTAAGCCACTCCCCCAAGGGCGTGGCGGGAAAAATCTCTGAGACGCATTGGCAGATCATTTGAAGGTAATGGAAGGGAGAGGCACTTGGTGAAAAGAAGGTGCTTTGTGAGAGTCTACTGTATACTAAATATGTTACGAAATCCTTTTTTGTAGACTCATGTCGCCTACTTTGACCATTTTTTTTTAGGTTGATGCCCATGTGGGTAAACACTTGTTTGATGAGTGCATCAAACATTATCTAGCTGGAAAGACTCGAATTCTGGCTACTCATCAGCTTCAGTATATTAAAGGAGTCGATGCGATTATTCTTCTTGATCAAGGAAAAATTGAATTGTATAAAACTTATCAACAACTTTTGCACCATCATCCTGAATACGTGAGTCTCATTGCTGCTGAAACTAATCCTGAAGGTGGCGATGATTCTTCGATTGAAAGGTCGTCGTTTAAGAGGCAGTTTTCTACTTCAAGTAATCGAGTAAGTCGCCGAAAGTGAATCATTTATCATACTTTTCTTAATATTAAAGCGAGTCGAATTTTTTAAACGGTTTTTTTTATTTATTTTGATAGAGTAAAACTCCGGATGGTGGTGGCGATACTGACGCTGAAGAAGATGAGGATGATCTTGAAAATGTGGATGGATTAGTTGAAGGAACTTCACGAGGAACAGTGAAGGGTTCAATTTTTTTGAATTATTTCAGGGCTGGCGGCAATTTGATATTCGCATTTCTGGTTTTGGTCCTTTTTATTGTGACGCAACTTGCTGCTAGTCTCAACGATCTTTATATTCCTTTTCTGTAAGTATTTGTCTTAATTTGATTATTTTTAGATCAAGCAGTTAAAGAGTCTATCTCTAATATTTGATCACATTTCTAGTAATTAAAAAGTTTTTTGGTAATAATAATTTCTGGTAATAATAAATTTCAGGACGACAGCAGAAGAATCTCGATACTTCACATCCATGAATATGTCCAAGAACATAACAAACAGCGGACTTTTCAGCGTCCAACCTTGGTCACAAGAAACCTATATTTACATCTATACGGGGATAGTCGCTTCCATCTTTGTTATTGGCATAACAAGATCTTTTGCCTTTTATGCTCTCTGTATGAGAGCAAGTCAACGTTTACACGATATGGTGTTCGGTGCCTTAATTAGAACAGGAATGAGGTTCTTTGATACAAATCCTAGTGGAAGAATCTTGAACAGATTTTCCAAAGATATGAGTGCGATAGACGAATTATTACCAAAAGCCACACTCGATGCTGGTCAAATCGTCATGATGATGTGTGGGACTCTGATCGTCACCTGTATTGTCAATTATTTTTATGTGATTCCAATTGTGGTACTGGGTGCTGTATTTTATTGGATTCGAAAAGTTTACCTCAGAACCAGCAAAAACATTAAACGTTTGGAGGGAATGAGTAAGTTTTTTGCTTCATTTTGTATATTTAATTCTGAATTATGATATCCGACAAACATTTTATTATGAATTCGGTTCTGATTTTTGGCGAACCTAACGAAAAAACTAAAATCTTCCATGAACTTGGGTCCTGAAGGATGGTAGTTTTCCATTTTGTCGTTAGAGTCGCCAAAAAATAAAACCAAGCAGATCCTTTTTCTTCGGCATGTCTGGTAACATGCATGGCAAGTCACGAAAGAGAAAACCGATGTAGACAACTATTTTATCTGCTGCCTTTTTAGATTAATAGCTTCTTGATAAGTCAGTGACTTTTTGAATTTCCCGCGCAGTAACTTTAAATGCAACACTGCTCCCGTTCAACGCCATCTATGAATAGACTACTGTTAAATTTTGAGCAAGCTTATTATTTTTTGACAGACTTATACGCCACAAAAGCCTTCACATCCTCTAGAACTAGAATAGCAAAAGGAATCTAGTAGCCTTGCGTATGATTGCTCTAAATCTATCAATACTTTATAAATTTTCAAAATCATGTGAAATATGGCAACCTAACCTGAAAAAAAATCGGTCTCGTTCAAAAAGAGGAAAACCGATTCAACATGACTTTGCTTGAAATGGACATTGTAGTACATTGCAGATTCGAAGCCATTCGAGAAACTGACCGATTCACATAGTCGCAAACCAATTCAGTTTCAAAAATCTCAATCTGCAAATGACAAATACGCAATTCACGGAGTCGCCTTTTCAATGGGTTTTTTCCCCGGGTGATTAAGCATTATTTTTTTCGTAGAAAACCCATCACTGAAACCAAGGAAAGGCTTGATAAATACTATGGGAACTCTGTACCATGAATTTCCATGGTTAAGAAGTGGTTTACTGAGTTCTGTTGTGGTCGTACCAGCACGAGTGACGCCGAACATTCAGGTCGCCCAAAGGAGTTCATTACACTACAAATCGTCGATAAAATCCATGGAATGATATTGGACGATAGAAGAGTGAAAATGCGTGAGGTGGCTGAGGCTGTAGGCATCTAAACTGAGCGGGTACACCACATTTTACAACAATTTTTGGACATGAAAAAACTATCCGCGAGATGGGTGCCGCGATTGCGCACATTCGACCATAAGCGCAACCGTGTGACCACTTCAAAAGAGTGTTTGGCGATGTTCAGACGCAATTTGAGCGATTTTTTGCGCCGTTTCGTAACCGTGGATGAAACATGGATCCATCACAACACACCAGAGACCAAGGAATAATTAAAACAGTGGGTTTCTCCAGGTGAATGTGCACCAAAGAAGGCCAAGCTGGGTCTGTCGGCCAACAAGGTCATAGCCACAGTTTTTTGGGATGCACGCGGTATCATTCACATCGATTACCTTCAGAAGGGTTAAACAATCAATGGCCAACTGTATTTAGAGCTTTTGAACAGATTCGATATTAATTTGAAGCAAAAATGACCGCATTTGTCGAAAAAAAGGTGCTGTTCCATCAGGACAATGCATGGGTGTACACGTGTGTAGTCGCGATCGCAAAAATCCATCAATTGGGCTACGAACTTCTAATTCATTTAGCATATTCTCCAAATTTAGCCCCCTGCGACTATTGCCTGTTCCCAAACCTGAAGAAATGGCTGGGCGGTAAGAGATTTCGGTCGAATGAAGAGGTCATCACCGAAACAAACGCATTTTTTAGGGCCTTAAGAAAACCTATTATTTGGAAGGAATAAGAACATTGGAAAAACGCTGGACTAAATGTGCCGACCTAAAAGGAGATCGTTTCGAGAAATGAAACGCTTATTTGCCGAAAAAATATCTTTTACTCAAAAAGTCACTGACTTATCAAACAGCCCTCGTACTCCACTGCTATGATGGTGCTGTTGTCGTGATGCCGCTATTAAAGTTCCTTTTTTTCGATTATAATATAAAAAATGGAATGTTCTCCGAAAAAATGAGCTTTACCGGGATAAAAAAAACTAGGCATAGTACTTCCTCCGTTTGGCTACAGTTCATGAAGTCCGATTAACCGATGATTTCCACCAGTTTTCTAAAATAAGCCCTGTATCTAATTTGCATCTAATCTTTGTTTTATATTTCTTATGCTCAATTTTTTTTAGCTCGATCGCCCGTATTTACTCATCTGAATGCAACTCTTAATGGACTTACGACAATCAGAGCTTTTGGGGCACAAGAAATTCTCAAACAAGAATTCGACAAATTCCAGGACCTGCACACTTCTTCTTGGTTTATGTTTATAGTAACAAGTTCTGCTTTTGGATTTTCCTTGGATATCTTCACATTCATTTTCACCACTCTCGTCACTTTCAGCTTTTTGATTAGTAGCGATCGTGAGTATGACAATCTATTTTTGTAACACATAAACACATTCAGTGGAATTCACATTCAGTAAGCATTTTGCTTCACAAAAATAGGCCTTCGAGAAACCTAAATATTTTCAAAAAATTGTTTAAAAATGTGGGTGATGTATTTCATTAAAAGTTATACATTCCGGGTATGTCAAAGTAAAATAATCCATTCACAGCGACAGTGAAAACGAGAATTTTTTTTTTAATTCCCTAGCAGGACGGGTGAATGGAATTGACACGCTACAGCGTATTCTTATAGTATCTACATAGTATTCTTTCCGTAACTTGCAAAAAACGCAATAAAAACCGAAAGATGAATATTTAAATTGTCGCACTTATGATTCTACGTTAAAATTGCCGTTAGAAGGCCATTGAGTAATTTGAATTACATACGAAATGGTCTCTGAAAAAATATTTTTGCCTCCACAAATCAAAGAAAACTTTTTTTCATTTAAGCCACCTTAAATTGTATATGTAGCGTACAGAAACTGTTCAATTCTTGAGCAGTGCGGAAAAGTACACCCAACTCTCGGATTCTGTCTCCCCGGTCTCGGCCTTCCTAGAACTGTTGGCCCACGCACTTTTTCAGCGCGCATGGCGAGAGAAGGTTGCGACTCTCCTCGGAAAGGCCACAGTGCGCGAATACTCAGTCGAATATACTGCGCAATATTATGCATTCCAGCTGCAAACGGTTCAGACGGCCCTGACTGTTGACGTTTGAATCCCCCCAATTTGTGGCTAAGGTTATTTTCAAGCAAGCCCCAAAACTGAACTGAAACTGAGAGTTCAGTGTAACTTTTCCGTACCGACAACGGAAATGTCTACAATGGAAATGCCCGCAAAGGAAATGTTCATTGTGAGGTCATAACTAAATATAAACATTTGTTTACAGCATCATCTGAAAATGGAGGAAAGGTCGGATTGGCAATTACGCAAGTAATGTCAATGACTGGAATGATTCAATGGGGAATGCGTCAGAGTGCAGAAGTTGCAAATCAATTAATGTCTGTTGAACGAATTTTGGAATATACTCAATTGCCTCCAGAACCTAATTTAAGAGACAAAGGACCTATGGCGAAGAAAAAACGCAGGAAAAGCTTCGTCGAATCTTTTGTCACCCCACCAAAAACTTGGCCAAGTCAAGGATATATCAGATTTCGCAATACCTTCATGCGCTATTCTGAGTCGGATCCACCTGTTTTGAAAGGCCTTAATCTCGTGATATACCCGACAGAAAAGGTATTTAAAACTCTTT
>CAKNXH010001970.1:68758-104378 GCA_932178445.1 Andricus quercusramuli
CCTCACTTCTCCTAATTCTCCTCACCCCCCCCCCCCCCCTAATCATTCACCCTTCTCTTCTCCTACAATCATTTTCCCTAATTTCGCTGGCCTCATTTCCCCCACTTCCCGTCCCCAAACATTCCCCACTCACCCTCATTATCCCTCACACACCCTATTCCACCTCCTATAATGTCCTCTTACTTCCCCTTCCCCACTTTCCCTACTCACCTTCATTATCCCTCAAAACTCTACTCCCCCTTGTATAATTTGCCCTCACTTCCCCTCCCTTCACTTCCCCACCCATAATTCCCCCTTCTTTCCCTTCCCCACTTCCCCTGCTCATCCACATTATCCCTCAAAACCCTACACCCCCTCCCATAATTTGCCCTCACTTCCCCTAATTCCCCACTTTTCACTTCCCCTAACGTCATTTTTCCTACTTTCCCTTCCCTCATCTCCTACTTCCTCTCCTTCACTTCCTGTACTCCTCCTTATTATCCCTCACTCACCCTACTCCCACTCCCATGATTTCCCCTCACTTCCCCTAATTCTCATCCCATCATTTCCCCCACTCTCCCTCCCTTAATTTCCCTTCACTTCTCGGCTTTGCAAAAAAATAAGACGGACGAACGGCCGAACGAAACTATAAGGGTTTTTCTCTGGGGCTACGAAGCCCTAAAAAGGGGAATTTTTCTTCAGAAAAGGGGACTTTTCAAGAAAATTATCCATTTTTTTCTTTTAAAAGTACCAGCGTAATGAATACAAATTAATCGAATAAATGAAATACTTTCATGAGAAACCGAAAATTTTATTAATGATTATTTATAAATTAAATGTTATAAGAACAAAAGTATTTGAATTAAATGTGAGGTATGCTTTTTTGTCTTTCGCGTCTCTGACGATTTAATCATGTTAGATGTTCAGTTTTAGTTTTTTTTAATGAAAGAATAAATCTATCGCTTGATCCTTATATGAAATATTTTTCGAAAATTAAGAAAGGATTAAAGATAAGTTTAAGAAAATAATGTTTCCAGTGCATTGAACTTTGTGAATTGCTTACACAATAAATACAGAAACACAGATAATCATTGAATATCCTTAATACTTATATTTAGAATTCAGAATTTAAGTTCTAAATATTCCAAATTGAAGAAATCCTCAAAATTGCAAAGTTTTTAATTGTAAATATGAAAAATTCAATTTTGAAGATATACCCTTGAAAATTCATAAATTTTTTAATTTGAATGATTTTAGAAATCAAAAGTCAAGTTTTCATTTCTAAATCTTTCAAACTGCATGAATTTCAAATGAAAAGCATCAAGATTACAAAATTTAAAATTGCCAAATTGAAAAAATCTTCAATTTTAAAGATTTACAATTGAAAACTCTTTAATTTTAAAGATGTAAGAATAAAAATTCCTAAATTTTGTTGGTTTTGGAAATCAAAAGTCAAGTTTTCAATTCTAAATCTTTCAATTTGAATAAATTTCAGATAAAAAGCATCAAAATTACAGAATTTCAAATTTAATTTTTGATGATTTTGTAAATTAAAAGTCAAGTTTTCAATCATTCTAAAGCTTCCGAATTGAAGAAACTTCTTATGTAAATTGTCGAAATTACAGAATTTTAAATTGTGAATTGTAAATTGTCATAATTCTTCAATTTTAAAAATTCAACATTCTGCAATTTTGAAGATTTAACGTTGAAAACTTTTCGCTTTTGAAGATGTATAAACGAAAATTCTTACATTTTAATAATTTTGGTGATCAAAAATCAAGTTTTCAATTCTAGATCTTCTAAATTGAAAAAATTTAAAATGTAGATCGTCAAAATTAGAAAAAAAAAATATTTAAAAAAAAAACTTACATAATTTGTAATTTTAGATTGTCAAACTTGAAACTCCTCAATTTTAAAGGTTTCCTATATAAATTACTACAATTTTGAAGAGGTATTATTGAAAATTCTTCAAGTTTCAATCTGTACAAATAAAAATTCCTTAATTTTGATGATTTTGTAAATAAAAAGTCATGTTTTCAATCATTCTAAAGCTTCCAAATTGAATAAATTGAAATTGTAGATCATCAAAATTACAAAAATTTTAATTTTTAAACAAAAACTTACATAATTTGTAATTGTAGATTGTCAAACTTGAAACTCCTCAATTTTAAAGGTTTCCTATTTAAAGTACTACAATTTTGAAGAGGTTCAACTGAAAATTCTTCAATTTTCAAAATGTACAAATAAAAATTCCTTAATTTTGATGATTTTGTAAATCAAAAGTCATGTTTTCAATCATCTAAAGCTTCCAAATTGAAAAAATTTCTTATGCAAATTATCAAAATTACAACATTTTAAATTGTGAATTGTAAATTGTCAAAATTCTTTAATTTAAAAAATTCAACATTTTAAGTTCTACAATTTTGAAGATTTACAATGAAAAACTCTTTGATTTTAAAGATGTATAAGCAAAAATTCTTAAATTTGAATAATTTTGGTGATCAAAAGTCAAGTTTTCAGTTCTAAATTTTCAAAATTGAAAAAATTTAAACTTTAGATGATCAAAATTACAATTGAAAACTCTTCAATTTTAGAGATGCGCAAATAAAAATTCCTTAATTTTGATGATTTTGAAAATAAAAACTCAAGTTTTCAATCATTCTTAAGCTTCCAAATTGAAAAAATTGAAATTGTAGATCATCAAAATTACAAAAATTTTAATTTGAAAACTAAAACTTACATAATTTGTAATTTTAGATTGTCAAACCTAAAACTTCTCAATTTTAATGGTTTCCTATTTGAATTACTACAATTTTGAAGAGGTACAATTGAAAACTATTCAATTTTCAAAATGTACTAAATAAAAATTCCTTTATTTTTGATGATTTTGTAAATCAAAAGTCAAGTTTTCAATCATTCTAAAGCTTCCGAATAGAAGAAACTTCTTATGTAAATAATTCTCGAATTAATTTGGTCAATCAAAAGTCAAGTTTTCTGTTCTAAATTTTCCAAATTGAAAAAATTAAAACTAAAACTTACATCATTCGTAATTTTATATTGTCAAACCTTAAACTCCTTAATTTTAAAGGTTTCCTATTTAAAGTACTACAATTTTGAAGAGGTACAATTGAAAAATCTTCAATTTTTAAATGTACAGATGAAAATTCCTTAACTTTGATGATTTTCCAAATCAAAAGTCAAGTTTTCAATCATTCTAAAGCCTCCAAATTGAAAAAATTAAAAAAATAGATCATCAAAAATACAAAAATTGTAATTTTAAAACAAAAACTTACATAATTTGTAATTTTAGATTGTCAAACCTAAAACTTCTCAATTTTAATGGTTTCCTATTTGAATTACTACAATTTTGAAGAGGTACAATTGAAAACTATTCAATTTTCAAAATGTACTAAATAAAAATTCCTTTATTTTTGATGATTTTGTAAATTAAAAGTCAAGTCATTCTAAAGCTTCCAAATTAAAGAAATTTCTGATGTAAATTATCAAAATTACAGAATTTTGAATTGTGAATTATAAATTGTCAAAGGTCTTCAATTTAAAAAATTTAACAGTTAAAGTTCTACAATTTTGAAGATTTACAATTGAAAACTCTTCGATTTTGAAGATGTATAAACAAAAAATCTTAAATTTTAATAAATTTGGTAATCAAAAGTCAAGTTTTCAGTTTTAATTCTTCCAAATTGAAAAAAGTTCAAATGTAGATCATCAAAATTACAACATTTTTAATTTTAAAACTAAAACTTACATAATTTGTAATTTTTGATTGTCAAACATAAAACTCCTCAATTTTAAAGGTTTCCTATTTAAAGGACCACAATTTTAGAGAGCTACAATTGAAAACTCTTCAATTTTAGAGAAGCGCAAATAAAAATTCCTTAATTTTGATGATTTTGAAAATCAAAACGCAAGTTTTCAATCATTCTAAAGCTTCCAAATTGAAGACATTTCCGATGTAAATCATCAAAATCAAATTTAAAATTCTAAATTGTCCAAATTCTTCAATTTAAAAGATTTACAAATTAAAGTTCTACAATTTTGAAGATTTGCAAAAGAAAACTCTTCGATTTTGAAGATGTATAAACCAAAATTCTGAAATTTTGATGATTTTGTATAATCGGAAATTTCGTGAGTAAATAATATTCTCTTTAAAAAAATTGATTTGCATAAACAAGAAATGGAAGTGTAAAAAAATCTGATAAATTATATTTTTTTTGCAGGAGTTCGACCATCCCCACATTCTTCTTCAACACCAGTTTGGACAATTTACATCCTTAGTTAAAGAAACTGGAAGAGCAATGTTCGACCAACTAAAGAAAGTAGCAGAACAAGCGTACTTAGCAAAACACGGAGAAAATTCTTCTTTATAAATTTTGCCTTACTTAAAATTTACACCAAGAAACACAAAGTGTGATAAGATATTAGAGAAACTTCTTCCAGTCAGAATCAAGTTTCTCCAAATCCTTAAATACTGAAAAAGCTCATTCATTTTTTCATTAGCTAGTAATTATTTTTATATTCCTCGTTCAAGTCCTAAAATCCTTGATGAACGAGATTTTATTTACAAAAATCTTTGTTGATACGCAAAGAATTTTATACAAATTATCTACAATTTAGAAAATACTTTTTACAGAGATACAAATTGTAAATAGCCGCCTATAGTTTTTGAAAAGTCTATTCCCTAAATTTAAGTAGATCTATAACCAGAGATTTTTAAAAATCCATCATGCATTATATGTCATGATTGCAGTATATACCAATTATCAGTTATCAAAATACTTTTATTGTATTTTGAACCCAAAGAAAAATCAGGGCTAGAAATCACGGGTGTTCAACAACATGAAACACACTCTAAATTTTAATCAGTCAAAAGAGACCTTTAAATTAGTCAATTTTACTAACTGAAGTCATTTTAAATTATCGAATTTGTTGAATTTTCATCTTAAAAAGTTCAATTTTCAACCAAAAATAAATTTTCAATACAACAAATTAATTTTCAAGACAAAAAAAAATTTTTTTCAACAAAATAGTTAAATTTTCAGCAAAAGAGATGGACCTTCAACTTAAATGATAAATCTTTAATCCAAAAAATGAATTTTCAATTCAAAAAAGATCATTTTTAAACTGAAAAAAGATTATATTCAAACAAACAATTATTTTTAAACAAAATAGTTCAATTTTCAACAAAACAGATGAATTTTTAACTAAAATGAAAAATCTTTAACAAAAAGAATAAATCTTCAAGAAAACCGTTTCAATTTCAACCAAGTAGCTTAATTTTTTTTTAATACATTTTTCCCATGAAGATTAATTTTCTACCAAAAAAATGAATTTTCAAGAAACTACGTGAGTTTTCAACCAAATAGGTGAATATTCAACTGAAATGCTGAATTATTAACAAAAAGAATGATTTTTTAATAAAGCCCTTCAAGCTTCAACCAAGTAGTTTAATTTTTTTAAATGAATTTTCCTCTTAGAAAATGAATTTTCAAAGAATTACAACAATTTTCAACTAAAAAGTTGAAGTTTGAGCAGAAACTATCAATTTTTGTATAAATTTTCAATTAACAAAATCCATTTTCAACCAGAAAAACAACAGAGTAAATTCATTTTTTATTTAAATTTTCAAGTCTAATCTTCAACCAAAAAAAATGAATTTGTAACATTTTTTGTAACTATTACATGAATTTTCAAACAAAAAGTTGAATTTTCAACAGAAAAAAATCAATTTTCAGCCAAAAATTGAATATTAAAATTTTCAATTAACAAAATTAATTTTTAACAAAAAAAAAACGAATTAAATTTCTTTCTTATTTAAATTTTCAACCAAAGATATGAATTTTCAAGTCAAATCATAAATCTTCAACCAAAAAAATGAATTTGTAACAACATAGTTCAACCAAGTAGTAAAATTTCAAATAAAAAAAGAATAATTCTCAACAAAAAATGTAATATTTGATATTTTAACTAAAAATAATTTCAATTTTAATTAAAAAACAGTTAACTTTAACCAAAAAAAAATAAATTTTCAGCTAAAATGAAAAATCATTAGCAAAAAGAATAAATCTTTAACAAAGCAGTTTCAGTGTCAACCAAGTAACTTAATTGTTTAAAAAAATGAATTTTTTCCTTGAAGATTAATTTTCTACCAAAAAAGATGAATTTTCAAGAAATTACATGAATTTTTAATAAAAAAGATGAATTTTCAACTAAAAAAAAGTTAATTTTCAACCAAATGGGTGAGTTTCCAACTTAAATCATGAATCATTAACAAAAAGAATGAATTTTTAACAAAACAATTCAAGTTTCAACCAAGTAATTTAATTTAAAAAAATTAATTTTCATCCAAAAAGTGGAATTTTCAACAGAAAAAATTAATTTTCAACCAAAAATTGAATATTTCAATTTTCAACATTAATTTTCAAGAAAAAAAAACGAATTTTTCTGTATTTAAATGTTCAACCAAAGATATGAATTTTCAATTCAAATCATAAATCTACAACCAAAAAAATGAATTTTTGTTGATATTTTAATTAAAAATAATTTCAATTTTAATTAAAAAGCAGTTGAATTTAACCAAAAAGATTAATTATCAGAGAAAAAAAAATTCATTTTTTACCAATAAAGACGAATTTTCAACAAAACGCAAGAAGTTTGAAACAAGTAGTTGGATTTTAAAAAAAAATAACGAAAAATTAAATACATAAATTTTTATACAAGAAAAAGTTAATTTTCAACAACAAAAAAACGACGAATTTTCAACAAAGTAATTAGCAACCACAGAAATAAGTTTTTAACTAAAATTATAAATTATTAACAACAAACATGAATTTTTAACAATGTAATGTAACTTTTAACCCAGAAGTTGAATTTTCAACCGGAAAATATTTTAATTTAATAATAATTTAATCATTTTCAAAAGATGAATTTTCCGCAAAAAAAGGAATAGTTCAATTTTCAAGTGACAAAATTGATTTTCAACAAAAAAAAAACGAATTTTAATTAAAGTAGTTAAATTATCAACCAAACAAATGAATTTCCAACTAAAATAATAAATTATTACCAACAAAATTTGTAACTGTAGTTGAATTATTACCAAAAAAAATTAATTCTTGACAAAAAATGTAAAAGTTGATATTTCAGCCAAAAAATATTTTGTCAAAAACAGTCGAATTCAACCAAAAAGATGAATTTTGAACGAAAAAGATTGATTTTTTAGCAATAAAGACAAATGGATCTGATCAGTAACGTCCACTGACTGAATCAGTAATTTTAAATGACCGAAACACTTTCACTAATTAAATCAGTAATTTTGATTGATCTAATCCGTAACTTTCAATGTTTTAATCAGTCATTTTTATTTAGAAATAATTTTACTATTTTATTATAGGAGACAAATCAGTCACTTTGACTGATTGATTCAGTCAGCAATATTGACTGATTTATCTGTTAAAATAAAATGATAAATTATAAGTAAATAGTAAATTTAGCTGTTTTGTCAGTAGAAATGACTGACCTTTCAGTCAAGGCATGCGTGATTAATTTAATCAGTCAAATTTTCACAGTTTTAAATTTAGAGTGTAGAATGTCCCTGAATCTCAAATATTTTTATAGTGAATTTATAAAGGTTGAAAAAATAAAATTCTAAAGAATCTTTCGGGAAATTTTGATTTCAGGATCAAAATTTGTTCCTAAGATTTTTTATAATTCTAGCTTTAATTAAATAATAAACAGGACATAAGAAACATACTCCAGGGAAAATAATTGTTTACAGTCTCAGTGTTAATTTAAATATTATAGTGATAAAAAAAATTGGAATACGAGTATCAAATTATTTATGTACACGAGTGATGTGATGAAAGTATTTTTCTAAATTGAATGCTAGTGTGAAAGAATGAAAGTTGATGTAAATTATTTACTTGAATAAGTGTTCAATTTAAATAGTATTATTTAGGAAGTCAAGAATATTCCATTTATGAATAATTAGGTAAAAGGAAAATGGTGCTTCCTCTGTTTTTGTTATTCGTACTTATATTTTTCTATAACAGAAATTCGTGCAATAATATTTTTCAAACAATTGTCTTCACAATGTAAAATTTTATATTGAAATAAAAAAAAACTGTTAAAAAATTTCGTTTTTTCATTTGATTCCACTATTATTTTAATTAAGATTTTTTTTCGAATTGTATAACGAAATATCCCGATAATCTTGCAATTATTGCTTAAAAATTTTATTAGTTTTTTAAAATTATTAGTATTTTTTATGAAAAATTATTCAATTTTAAAGAATAATAAAATTTTTTTAACAATTTTAGGTTATGTTGGCGTTTACATCAGAAATCGGTATTTTTAGTAAAAAAATACTATATTTCAAGAAACGATTAAATTTTTCATAGAATTGTTGGTTAAGCTTGCGGTTTTCAATATAGATTTCGAAAAAGATTTACAATTTTTTAACAACTTTAGGTTATGTTGGTGTGTTTCAGCTGAAATTGGTATCTTTAAACAAAAATCATTCAATTTACATCCAATGATTTTTGTTTAAAAAAAAAAATAAAATTTACCATTTTTTTTTTAAATTTTAACAAATTTAACCAATTTTGGTTATGTTGGCGTTTTATACTAGAATTTCGGTGTTTTTAATGAAAAAACAATTAGATTTCAGAAAAAGATTACATTTTTTTTGTACAATTGTAGGTTAAGCTAGCAATTTTGAATTTTGATTTCAAAGAAGATTTACAATTTAAGAACCATTTAAGGTTATGTTAACGTTTTCCACATAAAATCGATTCTTTTAAAGAAAAATCATTAGATTTCAAAGAAGATTTACAATTTGGAATTAATTCTGATGTTATTTTAGTGTTTTTCTTCGGTAATTAATGGTATTTAAAAGAAAATTAAATTCCGCGGAATAGTTACAATATTTAGCCAATTTAGGTTATGTTATGGTGTTTAACCCAAAATTGGTATTTTTGAACAAAAATAACTAGATTTCAGAAAAAGATTTATTTTTTGTACAATTGTAGGTTAAGCTGGCCATTTTTAATAGATTTGAAAAAAGATTTACAATTTAGGAACAATTTAAGGTTATGTTAACGTTTTCCAAATAAAATTGATTCTTTTAAAGAAAAATCATTAGATTTCAAAGAAGATTTACAATTCGGAAAATTGACTCTGACGTTATTTTAGTGTTTTTCGTGGGTAATTTTTGGCATTTAAAACAAAATTAAATTCCACAGAAGTTATACTTTTTTTTAGCAAATTTAGGTTATGTTAGTGCTTTAAACGGGAAATAGGTATTATTAATAATAAATTATTAGATTTTGAACGTGAAAACATTGACATTTATTAACAAAAATCATAACATTTTGAAGGTTCATCATTTTGGAATAATTTGAGGTTGCATTGACGCTTCACATCGAAAATTGGTATTTTCAAACAAAAATAATTGTATTTTAAACAGGATTTAGAATCTTTCAACAGTTTTGGATTATATCAGTGTTTTTCGACGGAAATTGGTATTTTCAATTTAAAAAAATTAGATTTCAAAGTAGATACATAACTTTCAACAATTTTAGGTTATGTTGGCGTTTAACATCAGAAATCGATATTTTTAGTAAAAAAACTATATTTCAAGAAAAGATTAAGTTTTTTTTATAGAATTGTTGGTTAAGCTAGCGGTTTTCAATATCAATTTCGAAAAAGATTTACAATTTTTTAACAATTTCAGGTTATGTTGATGTGTTTCAGCTGAAATTGGTATCTTTAAACGAATACCATTAAATTTACATCCAGCGATTTTTGTTTAAAAAAATAAAATTTACAAGTTTCAATAATTTTGGTTTGTTTTAGTGTTTTTTTACAATTTTAAATTACGTTGGCGTTTTACATCGAAAATTGGTACTTTCAAACAAAAATTATTATGACTTGAACAAGATTTGCATTCTTGGAACAATTTTTGTTTATCTTAATGTTTTTCGTCGAAAATTGGTATTTGTAATCTAAAAAATTAAATTTCAAAGAAGATTCACAACTATTGAACAAATTTTGGTTATGTTGGCGTTTTACACAAGAAATCGGTATTTTTAGTAAAAAAACAAATAGATTTCAGAAAAAGATAAAAACTTTTTTGTATAATTGTAGGGTAAGCTAGCCATTTTGAATAGAGATTTCAAAGAATATTTACAATTTAGGAACCATTTAAGGTTATGTTAACGTTTTCCACATTTAGGTTATGTTGTTGTGTTTAACCTAAAATTGGTATTTTTCAACAAAAATAATTAGATTTCAGAAAAAGATTTATTTTTTTTGTACAATTTTAGGTTAAGCTAGCCACTTTAAATAGAGATTTCAAAGAAGATTTACAATTTAGGAACCATTCAAGGTTATGTTAACGTTTTCCAAATAAAATCGATTCTTTTAAAGAAAAATCATTAGATTTCAAAGAAGATTTTTAATTTAGAACAATTCATTCTGACGTTATTTTAGTGTTTTTCGTCGGTAATTGTTGGTATTTAAAACAAAATTAAATTCCACAAAATAATTATACTTTTTTCGGCAAATTTAGGTTATGTTGGTGTGTTTAACCTGAAATTGGTTTCTGTTCGTTGTTATGGTAGGACACAGATATTTTTATTTTAAAATTATTATATTTCATTTTAAAGGAAAATCATTAGATTTTCGTTAGAAATTTACATTTTTATTAAAAAAATCATTAGATTTCAAAGAAGATTCACATTTTTTAACAATTTTATGTTACATTGGCGTTTTTAATCGAAAATTGGCATTTTTAAACAAAAGTCAATATAACTTGAACAAGATTTAGAATCTTTCAACAATTTTGGATTACGTTGGTGTATTTCTTCGGAAAAAATTGAATCATGAACAATTAAAAATAGAAGAAAATTGAAAATAGAAGAAAATTGTAAATTTAATTTCTGACTGTTGAAAATTCAACTTACAATTTGCAACAATTTAAAATGTATCCATTGAAAACTAAACTGTTGAAAAATGATGACAATAATATAATAATAAACCAATTTTTTGTTACATTCTGTTACTGTTTTCCCTCTAAAATTGGTATTTAGTAACCATAATTATTTTTACTACTAATTAAATTAATTTTATATTTCAATTTAAAAATTACGTGAAACCAAAAATTGTCTTCTAGTTATCCAAAATGAAGGTGTATGAGGTACAGAAATTCATAATTCAATTTTAAAATTATACAATACACTTTTAATTACAGATGATGATATAATATGCGAAATTGCGAATATAGATTTAAAAAAACAGACATGCATTCCAAACTAATATCTATATTTATTATGCAATATAATCAATAATATTACATACGTTACGCCTTCGTGAAAGGCTCGATTTCTTTTTCTTCTATTTATTACAAAATGAAGCTGCGGATTACAATGAGCACTTCTTACATGAAAACAGCCAGGGTAATTCTTTTCATTTCTAATTACGTAATTCTAATATGAATGAAACTCAAAAACGCAGCTAAATAATTAAAATTAAAAAAAGATCTTTCGTAAATCATGATTCATGAAATCGATATAATATATATATATTAAAAGACACCTTTTTACAATTGATGGCAGTCTACGATTATTCATTTCATTACAATTAAATTAGATACAAACTGAATCCAACTCGATTTAGAAACGATTCAATGGGAATGCAAAGAGTGCAAAAAAAAAGGACATAAAAAACTTAATTTAGGAGCCTCAATTCACATCATTTCCCGATTAAATTCCATTTTGAGCCATCGCAATAAAAATTAAGATACAAAAAACTTTATCCTAATCTTGCGAGACTCTCCGTCAACTCCCAAGCGCCGATTTTTTTTTATTTTTTAATATTTTTTTTACTTATACTCGTGTATGTACCGACGAGTTTATAGGTACGTTCGAGTATTTTTTCTTTAAACTTTTGGTGTGAATCACTGTCAACGCTCACATATCAACAAGAAATCCCATTCCTCGGTCGACGAGTTCTCCAAAGAAAGTGAACTTCGCTCGATCTGAACGAGTGTAGAAAAAATTGAACCCCTTTATCAAAGCAATGCACTCTTTCAATTCTAGGATAATATTAACTGACTGTCCAGAATGAATGAGTAACTTTTGCTCTTGTTATTCGCTGTGCCGTGTAAACATCAGGTTCGCTCTGTTCTGCCTTCGGGCGAACCGAGATGGAGAGCTTTTATTGCTGTAAACCTCTTACTTATATAATTCGATTATATGACACTGACCGAAGGAAGATATTTTTCGACAGACGGGTCCCAGGATGAGTTCAAAATTACTATATGGGACCCTCTATCAGGCTAATCTTCATGGTACAATAGTAGAGACTGCGACCCAAGAAGAGCAGAGCTAGGAGGAATGCGCCTGCAAAAAAAAAGGAAATTTCGTTTTTATTAAATCTTCATAATAAAATTAATATCAGGGTTCACAGCGCAAAAGGGGTCATCGCCCGACTTGCATTTTCGTACCTACTAAATATACCCCCACCATTGCCCTACGCGAGTTACCCCTAACTTGATTTTGCCAAGCATATCTGACGTCGGATTAGGATTAGAGGCGAACATACCTGGGATCTTGAAATGAGTATCCATTGTACTTATACTCCCTTTGTATTCAATACTCATTCATAGATTGCCTATATAGGGCGATGCCCAAAGGAGCGCGAGCTACCTGGGTTACCTTCCCCTTCCAGTGGGATCCTACCCCTCTCACCACTCTCGGTGCCGAGTGCGCGCCAGCGTCTACCGTCGACTCATGTCAGCGGGGGGTCCTTTGTACTCATGAGGAATAAAATACAAAACATAATTTTTTTTTAATTTTGCAATTAGTAATTTGGAAATATTATATTAGAAATCTACGTTTCTTGGCGATTCCAACGATATGTTACTTGACTTCATAAGTTGAAAATTAGGAATGTTTAATAGGCCATATCCCGTTTTTTCGGAGTGTAACGCTCGGATCGACTAGTTTCTAGACAGATAGGCTATTTTGATATAAAAAATTAATAATTAATTAATATAATTATTTGTTATACCATAAAAGTCCAATATATATAGTATGCACTCAATAAAAAATATAGAACAAGTTCTTCTACACAAAAAAATGACATAAGCCGGGTGTCGAACTTCTGACGTGACTTCCTGTTATATTGTTCTAACTTTGTCCCGTCGCCGTAACACCTCGGCCATCTAAAAGTTAATGTTTTATTCATTTTAGTCGGATATGAATTTCAATTCATTACATCCTAATATTCATTTCATTAAAACATGAACAATTTTTAAACATCAGAAGTGCTAGATGTATGAATACATCATTGAAAAAAATAAAGTATGCATGATTTTAAAAGTCCAATATACATAGTATGCACTCAATTAAAAAAATAGAAAAAGTTTTTCTACACAAAAAAAAAACAAATTAATATTAGGATGTAATGGATTGAAATTAATATCCGACTAAAGTGAATAAAACATCAACTTTTAGATGGCCGATGTGTTAAGGCGACGGGACAAAGTTAGAACAATATAATAGGAAGTCACGTCAGAAGTTCGACACCCGGCTAATGTCATTTTTTTGTGTAGAAGAACTTGTTCTATATTTTTTATTGAGTGCATACTATATATATTGGACTTTTATGGTATAACAAATAATTATATTAACTAATTATTAATTTTTTATATCAAAATAGCCTATCTGTCTAGAAACTAGTCGATCCGAGCGTTACACTCCGAAAAAACGGGATATGGCCTATTAAACATTCCTAATTTTCAACTTATGAAGTCAAGTAACATATCGTTGGAATCGCCAAGAAACGTAGATTTCTAATATAATATTTCCAAATTACTAATTGCAAAATTTAAAAAAAATTGTGTTTTGTATTTTATTCCTCACGAGCACAAAGGACCCCCCGCTGACATGGGTCGACGGTAGACGCTGGCGCGCACTCGGCACCGAGAGTGGTGAGAGGGGTAGGATCCCACTGGAAGGGGAAGGTAACCCAGGTAGCTCGCGCTCCTTTGGGCTGTACCCTAGGCGGGCGATGGTCAATTCCGCCCTGGGTACCTGCGAACGGTTCCCCCACTACACGGCTTCCCCTCACTCAGCCGAACTGCTGCCACCAAGCCTGGTCAGCGGGAGTCCTTTGTACTTAATGAGGACTAAAATACGGAATATAACATTTTTTCAATTTGGCACTTGTTAATTGATAATCATAATATTCGAGATCTGCTAATTATAACGATTCCAATGATAAGTTATTTGAATTAAAAAATTGAACATTTTTTATTGGTTTTTTATTTTTTTTTTATTTTATTGGTTGCCTGAAATATGGCCATATTTGAAAACTTATCAACGAGCATCATACATTTAGTTTATTTATCAAATAATCGCATTCTTCAAAATTATTCCTAAATAATTTTGCGCTCTCATTCCAAAAGAATGAGTAGTGTCATCCCTAGCTCAATTCGGAAACTCATTAACAAACATCATACATTTTTTCACTGCTTAAACGCTTTGTTTATGAAACTCAATTAAAAATACTATTTTAATACATAAAAATCATAATATGGAGACAATCTAAAAAATGTTGTTTTTTGAATCTAACTTTAAAAATTTTGAACAGAGACCGAAATGGAAAATTGGATTTGCTTAAGTGTCGAAAAAAAGGTAAAAAGTGAATTCGGCAAATTTTGAAAATAATTATTCTTCCTTTCAAAAATAATGCGCTTGATATGACTGTCTCCAGATGTTTGACGTTTTACTACTGGCACTTCTGTTTCCTTTTTATTAACATAAGCCTCAAACAAAACAGATTAATTTTCAAACCAAAAAAAAAGGAATTTTCATAATGAGTTGAATTTTCATTTAAAAAATTGAATTTTTACCAAGAAAGATTTTTCAGTCGATAAAGAAAAAAAGTCTGACCCAAAACGCTTAATAATTTAACATTGAAGGATAAAAAAAAATGTATAAGTTTTTAAAAATATATTATTTTAGGTAATTTTAAACTAGAAACATTAATTTATACATCGAAATTTGTTCTAAAATAGTTTTTGATATTCGCTTAAAAATTTTCTTTTTAAAAAATCATCAAAAATTCTCCAGGAATCTAATGCAAATTTTGTTAATTATTATCTTAAATCTTGAATTTTTCCTACAATTTTTTGAAAATCCGGCAAAATAAAAAAAAATTGCTTGAAAACCTTCCAAATTATATTTTGAAATTAAAAAAAAGAATTCTAATTTATTTTTAGTTTTCCTGGGAATTTTGATAAGAAATTTATTATTCTTTTGAAGCCTTTCAAAAAACTTAGAAAGCTTTTAAACGTTGCGTGTTTTTGAATCTTTTCACTTTTTAAATTATTTTGGAATCTTTTCAAAACTTCTAGATATATTTCAACCTTACTGAATTATTTTCCAGATTAATAATTGTTCAATTTTTTATTATTATTTAGAATTTTTAAAAATCTTTTTAAATATTCTCTTTAAATTAATTTTTAAAAATAAAAGATCATTGTAAACTTTTCCAGCAAAGTTCAGAAATTTGTTTATTTTCTCAAAACCTTGGAAGAACCTTAAAAAGCTTCAAAATTTTATTTCGAAATCTTCAAAAATCTGAAGTTTTTTATTTTTCGAAATCTTTTCCAGCTTTAAATTAAGATTAGATCTTCACAAAACTTCTAAATATATCTTAAACTTACTCGAATTTTTTCCAAATTAATATTTCACTAAACATTTTTCAGTTTTAAATGAAAATCCCTTTTTCTGGGTTGTAAATCCATTATTTTCGACTGAAAATTCACCTATTCCATGTTTGGTTGAAAATTCCATAATTTTAAATAGTTTTGTGATTATCCATATATTTTGTTACAAATTAATCTTTTTCGGTAGAAAATTAATCTTTTTGGTTGAAAATTCAACTGTTTGGATAAAATTTGTTTGTTTGTTAAAAATACATTTTTGTGGTTGAAGACTCATTATTTTAGTAAAAAATTCATTTATTTTGTAGAAATTTTTACCGTTCTGTTGAAAATTTGTTTTTGTTTATTTGAAAATTAATTTTTTAACTGCAAATGTAACTTTTCCATTTTTGCTTGATAATTGATCTTTTTCAGTTGAAAATTCATATTTTTGTATTAAAAATTAAATTTTTTTGTTAAAAATTCATATCTTCGATTTAAAAACTAAACTGTTTTGCCAGAAATTCGTCTTTTTGAATTGAAAATTTAACATTTTGGCTTAGATTTTTTTTCTTTAATGACTGCAAAATCATTCTTGGTTGAAAATTCAACTCCTTTTTTGAAAATTCCTTTTCCTTAGGTTTGAAAATTAGTTTTGGAAATTGTTGAAATGAAGAATAATTATTTTTAAAATCGACCGAATTCAGTTAAAAAATTTTTTTTGACATTCAGGCAAATACAATTTAGTGTTTTGGTAATGTTCAAAATTTCTAAAGTTAGATTTTAAAGACGAGACTTTTGAGATTGGCTCCACAAAAATCCTTTATATTCCGCTTTTATGTGTAAAAATAGTATTTTTAATTAACTTCCATAAACAAATTGTTTAAGCAGTAAAAAAATTAGAGAGAGAGCAAAATTATTTGAGGGTAATTTTGAGAATTGCCACTATTTGATAAATAAACTAAATGTATGATGTTCGTTAATAAGTTTTCAAAAATGACCAAAAATTAGCCAACCAATAAATTAAAGCTACCGCCGTACTTCTCTAGTTTTCAATTTTTTAATTCAAGTAACATATCGTTGGAATCGTTATAATTAGCAGATTTCGAATATTATGATTATCAATTAACAAGTGCCAAATTGAAAAAATGTTATATTCCGTATTTTAGTCCTCATTAAGTACAAAGGACTCCCGCTAACCAGGCTTGGTGGCAGCAGTTCGGCTGAGTGAGGGGAAGCCGTGTAGTGGGGGAACCGTTCGCAGGTACCCAGGGCGGAATTGACCATCGCCCGCCTATCCCTATATATTACTCTAATTTCGAAGGCTTAGAATTTGAATTTATTCAGTTTTGAAGATTTTTAAATTCTTTTAAATTCTTTTAAAACTTTTAAATTCTTGGAATATTTTATAATTAATACTTAACTATGATCGATTGGTTCAAAAAATATTTATTAATACATTTTTATTCATATTTGTGACTAACTTTAGACTTTCAACTTAATCTCAAGCTATTTGAATGGAAGGCACAAATTCGTTGTTATCAAACATATATTATTTATATAAATATTTGCAGCAATTTATGTATTTTTTTGAAAATTCGTCTTTTTGGTTGAAAATTAATTTTGTTAAAAATTCATTTTCTTTTGGTTTGAATTTTTTTCAATTGAAAATTATATAATTTTTCTTAATAATCAACAAAGTAGTTCAACTTTCAAACAAGTAGTTGAATTTTCAAGGAAAAGAGATGAGTTCTCAAGGAAAAATATAATAGTTTATATTTTAAGCAAGAACAGATTTTTATTTTAAATCAAAAACAGCAGAATTGAACCAAAAAGGACTAATTTTTTAATAAAACAGTAAAATCTCAATCGAAGCCGATTTAGTTTTTTAAAGCCACAAATTATTTGTAATAAGACGTACTTTCACATTACCACGAATCTTAAGAAATTTTTCTATTCTTTTTAATCATTTTATATGTTGAAAATTATTTTTTTGACAGAAAATGTAACGATTCCATTTTTCGCCGAAAATTCAAGTATTTTATTTAAAATTCATCTTTTTCCAATAAAAATTCATCTTTCCGAGGATTCCAATTTTTTTGTTTTAAATCGTTTTGTTTTGTTCAATTCAAATCGTTCAAAATTCGTCTTTTGGTAGAAAATTCATCTTTTACGGTAGGAAAGTCATCTATCTTTCTTGGTTGAAAATTAACTTTTTTGTTGATATTTCAACTTTTCGAGTTAAAAATTTTAGGAAAAATTTGAATCATTTTGTAAGATATTTAAAACGTTTAAAAGATTTGAAAAGATAAGAAATAATGTAAAATTTGAAATATTTCTAATTTTTCAAATCTTTCAAACGTTTTAAATATCCTTCAAAATGATTCAAATTTTTTCTAACATTTTTAACTCGAAAAGTTGAATGATCAACAAAAAAGTTAATTTTCAACCAAGAAAGATGACTTTTCTACCGTAAAAGATGAATTTTCTACCAAAAGACGAATTTTGAACGAGTTGAATTGAACAAAACAAAACGATTTTTTTTTTAATAGTTGAATCCTCGGAAAGATGAATTTTTATTACAAAAAGATGAATTTTAAATAAAATACTTGAATTTTCAGCTAAAAATGGAATCGTTACATTTTCTGTCAAAAAAATAATTTTCAACATATAAAAATTAATTTTCAACTATAGTCGTATTTAATCAAAAAATACCAATGTTAAAAAAAACGAATTTGAGAAAGAAGTTAAATTTTCAACCAAAAAGGTGAATCTCACATAAAAACAAAATGTTTAACAAAGTATTTTAACTTTCAACCAATAAAAGGTAAATTTTCAACAAAAACTATTAATTTTCCACCAAAATAATTAATTTTCTACAAAAAAAAGATAAATTTTCAACAAAATGCATCAATTGTTAACAAAATTGTTAAATTTTTGAGCCAAAAAGACAAATTATGTGCAAAGCAATTGAATTTTCAACCCGAAAATATGATTTTTTAACAAAAAAGTTTATTCTTCACCAAATAGTTGAATTTTTAACCAAATAGTTAATTTTTAATCAAACAGTTAAATTTTACACCAAAAGTTATGAATTTTGAGCAAAAAAATTAATTTTCAACCAAGTAGTTACATTTTCAACCAAACAAATGAATTTTTAATTAAATAGGTCAGTTTTCAACAATATAGTTAAACTTTGAACCAAAGAGATGAATTTTCAAATAAAAATATAAATCTCCAACAAAAAAATTTGTCTTACCAAAGTGTTTCTGTCATCATTTTGAAACAAAATAGACGAATCCTCAAGCAAAAAACAGTGTCTGGTAAGAGATAAGCTTTTCAAAAAAAAGTTGAATTTTTACAACAAAAAATTCAGCTTGACTTATCAACAAAAAATATAAGTTTTAAATAAGAAGTACATTTTCTTTTAAGATACTGGAATTTTCAACCTAAGAAGACGATTTTTCAACAAAACAGTTGAATTTTCAACAAAATATAATTGAGTTTTTTAACCAAATAGTATCAATTTTCAACAAAATTGTTCTTCTGTTGAATTTTCGATCAAACATTTGCTATTTTATTCAAGAAAGATGCATTTACACCAAAATAGATACATTTTTAAATTAAAAAGATAAGTTTTCCATAAAATTGTTGGATTTGCAACAAAACAGATGAATTGTCAATCAAACAGTTGCCATTTCATCCAAGAAAGACGCAATTTCTATTAAAATAGATACATTTTTTAATTAAACAAATTTTCAAAAAATAGTACGAAAATGCGAGTCGGGAATCGGCCCGCAAAATAAGCTCAAAAAAGAGGAAATAGGGTAATTTTCTCACGAAAAAGTGGAAAGATTAAACATTTAATTTTACATGTCGAAAAGAAAAAACAATCTTTTTATAACAAATGTGACAATTAAAAAAAAAATTCAATGATTTTTCAATGATTTCTGCCATTAAAGAATTTATTTTAAAAAATTGGATACTTTCAATGTAAATTTAAAAATAACCTCTTCAGTAGAGCGAAGTGAAAATACTAAAATTAGTCGAATCGTTTGAGTTACAATTTGTGGGTCGACATCCAAAATAAGTGAAGAAACAAATTTTTTAATCGGTAAATAACTTCAGTTGTCTTTTTGTAATTTACAATTAAAAATTGTAATAATTCGAAGAAAAAAAAATTTGTCTTATTTACATTTTTTTTAAATGTACTATAACATGTTTTTTGGATTTCGAACCTAAAATTTCTTCAGCTTGGACCAAAGAAACATATTATTATTTTTTATTCGCGAGAAACATTTTTTTCATGGTGTTTATAACGTTCCAAAATCGCAAAAAAGTTAGAAAATCCCAAAAATCCTAAATCACGACAAAATTTGTTCCGAAAAACCAAAATAAAAATAAATTTTGAACAAAATAGTTCAATTGTTGAATTAAGAACATCAGTTTTTAAACAAAATGGAATAGTTACATTTTTGTTTCGACAAATTAATTTTCCTAGTTTCTAACAAAAAAAAAAAAACTTTAACTGAAATGATGAATTTTTAACTGAAAATGACGAAAGGACGAATTTTTTTACAAATTACATACATTTTTAACCGAATATTTGAAGTTTCAAAATAAAAAGATCAATTTTGAACCAAAAATGGAATTGCTACATTTTCATTTGAAAAAACTAATTCTCAAATGAAAAAATCAATTTTCTGCCAAATTATTGAATTTTTGAGCAAAAAAAAAAGAACTTTCTACAATATATTTGAATTTTTTTATCAAAAATATAAGCTTTCAATACAAACAATAATTTTCAATCAAAGATTGCAATTTTCAGTTTGAAAAAATGAATGTTCAACCAAGTAGTTTGATTTTCAACCCAAAAGACAGCTTTTCAACAAAATAAATATACAAATATATATATAAATATACAAATATAAATAATGAATTTTTAACTAAAATAATTGAATTTTCCACCAAGAAGATTACTTTCTATCAAAAATGACAAATTTTCAATTAAAAATGATAATTTTTCAACGAAAAATTGAACAGTTAAATTCTTGTTTAACGAATTAATGTTTAACCAAAGAGACAAAATTTAAATAAAATGATGAAATATTCAATTGGAATAGTTACATTTTCAGTTTGAAAAAAATAATAAATTTCAACAAAGGAAAAACGAATTTTCAAAATAACAGCTCTTTTTTCAACCAGAGATGAATCTTCATCCAAAAATATTAATTTTTAAATTTCAGTCATGCAATTAAATTTTTATTCCAAGAAAGATTAATTCTGAACGAAAAATGCAGTAGTTGATATTTCAACCCAAAAAGAATTTAATTTTTCATCAAAAACAGTTCAATTCAACCAAAAAAGACGACAACATAAGTTGAATTTTCAACTAAGAATGATTTTTTAGTCAAGAGAGAAAAAATTGCAAACAAACTGTTGAATTTTCAAGCAAAAAGATGAATTTTCTACGAAAAAGAACTAATTTTCAATAAAATACATGCATTTGAAGAAAAAATAGAACAGTTAAATCTTCAGTTAAAACATTAATTTCAACAACAAAAAATTTTCAAAAAATTGTTAAATACAGGGTTAGCAGCGCAAAAGGAGCTCAAACAAGGGGAAATAGAGTGATTTTCTCACGAAAAAGGGGAAAATAGGAGAAAGATTAAACATTTATTTTTATACGTCGAAAAGAACAAAAAACCTTTTTGTAAGAAATGTTACATTTTTAAATAATTTTAAAGGATTTTTCAATGATTTCTGCCATTAAAAATTTATTTTTAAAAATTGGATATACTTCGATCGTTGGAAATCCATCTAGAGTAATATAAAAAAGCCAGAGGAAAAATAAAATTAGTTAAATACAAAATTTTGATATGTTTGACATCGTTCTCATTAATAATTCTCTCCAAGATGTGCCATTTCATCCTTACTATAACTTTTTTTTTCAGAAAAAAATCCGAATCATTTTAAAAGACACTTAGAAGGTGTGAAAGTTTTGAAAATATTCAAAATTTAATTAAAATCTGAAGATTTCAAGAAAAAATAGAATCTTTTTCAGAATTTTGAAAGGTTTCAAGAAAATACAAAAATTGTCTTGAGATTTCTGGGAAAATATAAATTAATTTTTAACTTTTAAAATCAATTTTAAGAGAAAATTGAGAAAAATTTCAAAACGTTTCCAATAATTTCCTACGGTTTCGGAAAAGAAAATAGAAGATGAAAAAAATTCAAGTTGGAGTAAGTTTATGCAGGATTCTAAAAAAAAAATAGGAAAAATTAAAAATTAAAAAATATATATATTTTTATGGTTTAGAAGTTTTGAACAGATTTTATAACATTTAAAGATTGCAGAAAGTGTTTAAAAAATGTAGATTATTAAAGATTTCGAAAAACGAAGCTTTTTAAGATTTTTGATAGGTTTCAAGAGACCAAAAAAAATATCTTAAGATACCTAAGAAAATTTCAAATGATTTTTTATGTTGAAAAATAAATTTTGAGATAGAATTGAAAAAGATTTCAAAACATTCGAAATGATTTTCTAAAATCTGGAAAAAGAATATAGAGGATTAAACAAAATTTAAGCTTGAATAAGTTTAAAAAAATGAAGATTGTTTTATTTTTTTAAATTAATTTCAAGAGAATATTTTTTTTAAATATTTCAAAACTTTTCAAATTATGTCCCAAAGTTTCGTAAAAGATTTTAAGCCAATCTTTTTAATTTTGCAGGATAAAAAGAAATTTCAGCAAAAATTCGAATCATTTCAAAAGATACTTAGAAGGTGTGAAAGTTTTGAAAATATTCAAAAATATTTGAAATTTGAAGATTTCAAACAATTTAAAACAAAACGTAGATTTTTGAAGATAAAAAAAAGTTTTTGAAAGATTTTTGATAGGTTTCAAGAGAATGAAAAAAAACTCCTATGAAAATTTCACACGATTTATTATTTTGAAAGATAAATTTTAGGAGAAAATTGAAAGAGATTTCAAAACATATTAAATGATTTCCTAAAATTTCAAAAGAGAATAGATATAGAAGATTAATATTGTATGAAGTTCGTATATATTAAAAACAAAATGAAGATTTTTAAAGAATTTGAAACAAAAAATTTAGAAAAGATTCAAGCGAACGAAATTTGTTTCTAAAAATCCATAGATTTTTTTTTATAATAATTTTGAGAGAATATTTTTTTTAATATTTCAAAACTTTTCCAATGATTCCCTAAAATTGAAAGATTTCAAAAAATTTTTAACAAAATGTAGATTCTTAAATATATCGAAAAAAATATTGAAACTTTTTAAGAATTTTGAAAGATTTCAAAAGAACAAAATTGTCTTAAGATTTCTGGGAAAATATGAAATGATTTTCTATTCTGAAAATAAATTTGAAGAGAAGATTGAAAAACAATTCGAAACATTTAAGAAATTTGAAAGATTTAAAGAAAATGCAAACATTTTCTGAAGATTCCTAGCAAAATTTAAAAATTATTTCTTTTATAAAATTAATTTTAAGAAAATATTTGTTTTCAAGATTTAAAAACATTTGAAATGGTTTCTTAAAATTTCGTCGAGAAGTGGAGAAGATTTTAGGCCTATTTTCATAATTCAGTAGTTTTTTCTTTTAATAATAGGATAAACTTTTAATTATTTTTAAAAACATTCCGAATGTTTAGAAGTTTATACAGGATTCTAAAAAAAATAAGGAAAAATTCGAATCTTAAACAAATATTTTTATGGTTTAGAAGTTATGAAAAGATTTCAGAATATATTAAAACTTTTAAAGATTGAAAAAAATTGAATGTAGTCTCTTGATGATTTAAAAAAAGAAGCTTTTTAGAAATTTTGAAAGTTTCGAGAGAATAAACCAATTTTTTTAAGATTCCTAGGAAAATGTTTAACAATTTTTATTTTCAAAAATAAGTTTTGAGAGAGAAAAATGTAGGTATTTAACTTTGCACATTTTAACTAAAATTGATAATCTTCTAATACTTATTTAAAAAGTTCAACTTGCTTTAAAATGTTTCATCTTCAAATTTGTTTGAAGAGTATTTATTTTAAATAGTCAGCACTTAAAACGTGTACATTATTTATTCATAAATAATTTAGTGCTAGAATTGCTTTAATTATTATTAAATAATGGTTAAAATTTCAAATATCGCATATTTAACGAGAAAAGGGGAAAAAGGGGAAGTTTTTTGAGAATAGGGGGAAAAAGAGGAATTTCAAAAAAAGGGGAAACTAAGGAAAAAAGGGTAATTTATAGCCTTCAAGCTTTATCAAACATAAATAGTATAGATCGTTAATAAGAATTTCGTTGAAAAAATGTTCCAACCGGCAGTTTCCTCATAGAAAAAAAAGTATTCAACTATTAAAAAATAATGTATGTGATTGTTATAAACATTTTTTCCAACAAAAACTAAAAGTTATCATTCTTAAATACAAAAGAGACGTTCTTTTCACCGAAATTATGCGACAATAAACTAACAGTGATTCAAAATCTGGATATGATACACTAAATAACAATTTGTGTAATTTTTATTAACAATTTCTATAGAAAAATGTCACAATCTGTTGTTGGATCGTAGAAAAAAGTTATTTTTTTCTTCAAACATTGTTGTGATAATCTTAATTGTGACATTGAACCAACTACATTGATTAGCAATTGATATATCTGTTTGTTATAAATAATTTTGTAGACAAACACTATGCTTATCATTTTCACATGGAATAAATGAATTACGATTTAGCACTCGATTCCATATTGGATTTGAATTGTTCTGTTAGTTTTTCGATTTCTTGATCAAGTTCATGTTCAACTTTTTCACATTCAGGATTGAAATTAATAATTATGGTTTTACTCAAATTTAATAAAGAATAAGCTGTTTTCGACAAGAGTATTTTTCCATAAAATATTCAGGGAAGTTTCAATTAAACGTGATAAAAAATTTTATTTACAAACTTGATTATTTATTTATTAGTCAACAATATTAAAAAATTGTAGGCCAGTCTCATTTTTTTCTATGCGGAAACGACCGGTGGGGGCATTTTTTAAATGAAATTGTTATTAAAAATCTATATTATTTATGTTTAATAATGCTCGAAGTATATAAACGCCTTTGAAGAAAAATGTGTATCACTTTTGGTAAGAAAGTTCAATTTATTTAGAGAAAAACTCATTCACAGAGAATTTGTTTATAAAAATGTTCATAAGAAAAAACCTTGACAACAAGAATGAAATATTTTTTTCTATGAGAAAAAATCACTAGTGAGAAATTGTTTATAAAAATTGTTTATAATAATTGACTTGAATATTGATAGAATTATTTCTGTTCTAAGCATTTCCAAAATGTTTAAAGAATAAAATACTTTCATTACAAAATATAATCTAATAATATAATAATATAAAATATAATCCTTTTGTAAATGTTGGAGAAATAAATAAACAAATTTCAATATTTTAACTCACCGACATAAGCGACGTAAATTCCTCCATTCTCCCTCACAAGCCTATAGGTGCAAACCTGCAATAAAACATAATATAATTAATAAATAAATCAATAATAATAATACTATATATAATAATAAATATAATAATTTAATGGCCTGAAAAAAATGTTCATTAAGAAATGTTATATGATTCAATATCTCTATAGGTAGATAAAAGATTATCTTTCACTTATTATCGAAGACAATTATGAGTAACTGGAGAATCAGGCGGATCGTTTTCCAATTTTTTTTCTGATTGAGTTTCAATACGCAACAAAAGTCGTTCACCCATACCATATTTCCAGCTGCAATTTTTTTTTTATCAGACAATATCTTCTGTTCGTTCATTGGATTTAAAAATAAAATGTTTGAAAAAAAATATTCTGATTGCTTCACAAGTTATTTCAAATTGTTTGTATATGGAGTTTTTTCTAGTAAACAATTATAAAAAATTAGAAATTGAAAAGTTAAAATTTAAATACTTTATTTAAAATTCAACTGATTGGTTGAAAATTAACTTTTTGGTTGAAAATCCCTATTCTCGGGTTGAAAATCCATATTCTCGGGTTGAAAATACAACTGTTTTTTAGAAAATTTGTCTCTTTGCCTTGAAAATTCCACGATTTGGTTGAAAATTAATCTTTTTCGTTTGAAAATTCATCTCTTTCTGTAGAAATTTCACATTTTTTGGTTCAAAATTCAACTGTCTGGTTAAACATTAATATTTTTTGGTTAAAAATTAACTTTCTTGTTGAAAATTCAACTATTTTGTAGAAAATTCGTATTTTCAGTAGAAAATTAAATTTGATTGTTGTTTGGTTAAAAATTAATCTGTTTCAGTTGAGAATTCAAGTATTTTGTTGAAAATTCGTTCTTTTCTTTTTGGCACAATCCGACTGTTTTTTTCATGTTAAATTAAAATATTTTCTTTCTATGAAATATCAAATTTTATATTTTTCATTGAAAATTATCTTTTTAGATTGAAAATTAATCTTTGTAGGTTGAAAGTGGAACCACTTTCTTAAAAGTTCATTTTTTTTGTTGCAGATTTATAATTTTAGTTTAAAATTCGTTTTTTTTTTCGTTGAAAATTAATTTTTTTTTTAATGAAAATTTTAACAATTAATTTCAAAATCAACTGATTGGTTGAAAATCACCGTTTTAATTGAAAATTCGTATGTTCGGGTTGAAAATTCGTCTTTTTGGCTTGAAAATTGAACAATTTGTTAGAAAATTCACCTATTTGGTAAAAAAGTAAACTGTTTTGTAGAAAATTAGGTTTTTATTTTAAATTAATTCTTTTGTATGGAAATTTAAATACTAAATTGTGGTTAAAATTGATCTTCTTTAGTTTAAAAATTAAACTATTTAGTTAGAAAAATTTTGAACCGAAAAAAATATACAATAAAAATGAATTAAAAGAATTTGGAGTAATCATTGTTCAATTAATTAGTTGAAAACTCATTTAATTTATTGAATATTCAACAATTTCGTAGAAAACTCCTATTTTCGACTCGAAAATACAACAATTGTTAGGTAGAAACTCATTGTTTTTTGTTAAAATTTTTTTAAACTAAAAATGTAAATATTTTGTTGAAAATACAACTGATCATTTTTAGTTTACAAATTCAACTACATATTTAGTTGAACAAATTTCGAAACTAAAAAAATATAAAATAAAAATTAATCAAATTAAATTTGGACTAACTATTGTTCAGACTATTTGCTGAAAATTAATGTAATTTGTTGAAATTTGTCTTTTTTTGTAAAAAAAATTAATCTTCTTAGCTGAAAATTCAACTATTTGGTTAATAATTCGCCTTTTTTAATAGGAAAGTAATCTTCTTCACTGAAAATTCGACAATTTGGTTAAAAATTGTTGTATTTTCTTGAAAATTCATCTTTTCTAGTAGAATGTTAATTTTCTTGGTTGAAAATTCATGTTTTTGATTAAAGATTTAACTATTTGATTGAAAATTAAAGTGTTTTATAGAACGCTCATTTTTTTGGTTAAAAATTCAACTGTTAGGTTATAAATTAATCTGTTTTGGTTCAGGATTCAACTATATTGTTATTAAATTATTGTTATTAAATTATTGTTATTAAAATTCGATCAGAAAAAAAAGATAGAAAATGAATCGTATATTGAATTTAAATTTGCTAACTTGGCTAAAACTTGAAAAGTATAACAGTTCTAAACAAGGAAATACATTTGCATCAAACGCACCACTTTCAGAATGTTATAAATAATTTAAGATAACATTGTACTCCTTATCCACTTCTTCTAAACTCGGATAGTAGAATTTAACATCGCAAATCACTCTTTAGTTCAATTTAATGTCCAAAGCCTTGAAGTTATAGACAAGAATTCCTCAATCAGAAAATTTAATTAGAAAATGCTATTATCAGCCATAACAGATACGAAAAAAATTATTTCTTGAAAATAACTATTTTTAAAAAGTCTGAAATATGTCACGTTATTTTAAAATAGACAAAAAATGTACATCTATTTTGGTTAAAAATTCATTTCTTTGGTTGAAAATTTAACTATCTGAAGATGTATTTTTTTAGTTGAAAATTCATCCTTTTGGTGGAAAATTATTCTTTTTTTTTAACATTCATTTTGTTTTTGTTAAAAATTCAACTATTTTGTTGAAACTCCCTTTTTTGGATTCAAAATTATTTTTTTTATCTGGATATTTAACTATTACATTTTTTTAATTTATCTCTTTTTTTTAAATTCATTTGTTTTGTGAAAAAAATGTTTTTTTTCCCATTGAAAATTATTTTTTCTAGTTGAAAATACGTCTTTTTGGTCTGATAATCAATTTAAACGCATTCTTGGCTCTTTCAGGGTGTCTGTATTAAAAAAAAAGCAATGTATTCAGCTAAGATTAAACTCATAACAAAATATTGGTATGCCTTTGTGCACTGAGGAGTTAAGAATGATTCATTAATGCAATTTATATTCAACTGGCACACATTTTCTTATCTCTGACATATTCTGTAATAGGAGGATAATGACAGGGATTATCAAAAAACAATACACAATCGTAAATTAATCAACTGTAGATATTTTATCTAAATAATGATCAAAATCCAAATTCAGCCCTCGGGCTCACTTCAGAGATCAAAAAATGCGTAAAGAATGTCATAAATTAGAAAAAAAGTGTCAAAATAGTGACCTAAGATTCTCTCAAAACAGGGGAAATATGATGATTTTCCACGAAAATAGGGGAATACATTTTTTTTAAATAAACAAAATTTAAATACAATATTGAATTCAATATGAAACACTTTAAATTCCTTAGATTTCAAGTCGAAATATATAAAATTTTCAAGAAAATAGCTGAATGTTCAACTTAACAAAATTTCTACTAAAAGAGATGAATTTTCAACCCCAATGGATGAATTTTTAATAAAAAATTAATTTTTAACCAAACAGTTTCATTGACAACCAAATAGTTCATCTTTCAAGCAAAAGAGATGAGATTTTAAAAAAATAGTTGAAAAATAGACAAATATCTAACCAGTTGAATTAACCGAGAAAAAAATTTAACAGAATAGTTGAATCCTCATAAAAAAAATGATTTTTCAATCAAGAATGATGAATTTTGTAACCAAATGGTTAAATTTTCAACTAAAAAATATATTTTTTGAATGAAAAATGGAATCGTCCAATTTTAAATTAAGAAATTAATTTTTAATTACAAAATAGTTGAATTTTCTATCTACGATAAATGTATAACCAAAAAAGAAATAGTTAAATTTTCAGATGAAAAAAATAAATTTTAAGAAAACAAAAAAAATGCATAGAAAAGTTACATTTGCAACCAAAAAGGTGAATATAAAGAAAAATTAAGTTTTAATAAAGGAGTTCAACTTTCAACCAAGTAGCTTAATTTTCAAGCCGAAAATATGATTTTTTTTACGTTCACTTTTTAACGAATAGTTTAATTTTCATAAAAAATAGTTTGATTTTTAACGAAGTATTTGGATTTTCAACAAAAAATATGAATTTTCAAGAAAATGATTTGATTCTCTAACAAATTGTTGAATTTTCAAGCCAACAAGAAAATTTGTCTACAAAACAGTTCAATTTTTAACCCTAAATTATGAATGATGAAAATTAGTTTTAACTGTAAAACAAGTAGTTGATTTTTCAAAAAATGTGAAATCTTAACAAAACATGTTGCATTCTTAACCAAAAAGGCTAGATTTTTAAACAAGAAGATTAATTTTCTAAAAGTGGAATAAAATAATGGTTAAAAAGTCTTTTATTAAATTTTTGGTTAAAAATTCATCTTTTTGAATTGAAAATTCAAGAATCTGACTGAAAATTTCTTTCTATCTAGAGTAACAATTTTTTTTATTCATCACTAATTTTTTGAGTTTGAAAATTCATCTTATTCTGGAGAAATTTCACCTTTTTTGGTTAAAAAAGAAACTCTGGTTAAAAATTAATCTATTTCAGTTGAAAATTAACTTTTTGTAGAACATTCATATTTTTGGCCCGAAAATCCAACTATTTGGTTAAAAATTTATATATTTTATTGAAAAATCGTATTTTTTAATACAATATCAATTTTTGGGTTAAAAATGCAATTGTTTGGTTGAAAATTTGTTTTTATTGTTTCAATCCAACTGTTTTTTAATTTAAATTAAAACATTTTCTTATTAACATATCAACTATTAAATTTTTCGTTAAAAATTCAACGGTTCTGTAGAAAATTCGTCTTTTTGTTTTGAAAATTCAACAATTTTGTAAAAAATTAAACTGTTTTCTCAAAAACTCGTTTTTTTTTCATTGAAAATTAAGTTTTTCAAATGAAAATTGAGTCACTCCATTCATATTTTTCACTTGAAAATTCAACTATTTAGATTAAAAATTTTAGAAACTAAATCATCTTTTTCTGTTGAAAATGAACTTTTTGTTGGAAATTCGTATTTTCGGTTCGAAAATTCAACAATTTTACAGTAAATTTAACTAATTGATTAAAAAATAGCCTGTTTTCGTCGAGGTTTCCAAAATTTGGTTGAAAATTCGTATTTGTTGGTTAAATCCAACCGTTTTTTATTTTAAATTAACATACTTTTATGTTAAAATATCAACTGTTTTGCATTTTTCGTTAAAAACTCATCTTTTCAGGTAAAAAAATCAACAACTTAGTTAAAAGTTGAAGGACATCATTAAAAGTTAATTTTTTTGTTAAATATTAACAATTTTAGTTTAAAAATAATTTTTTTTGTTAAAAATTAATTTTTTAATTGAAAATTTAACTATGTTGTTGAAAATTCAATTGATTCGTTGAAAATGAACTATTTTGTTGAAAATTCGCAGTCTCGAGTTTAAAATTCAATTGTTTTGTAGAAAATTCCCCTTTTTGGCTTGAATATTCAACAATTTGGTAGAAAATTCAACTATTTGGTAGAAAATTTATATATTTTGTAGAAAATTTGTCTTTTTGGCTTCAATATTCAACAATTTGGTAGAAAACTTATATATTTTGTAGAAAATTCGTCTTTTTGGCTTCAATATTCAACAATTTGGTAGAAAATTCAACTATTTGGTAGAAAATTTATATATATTGTTGAAAATTCGTCTTTTTCAGTAGAATATCAATATTTGGGTTATAAGTCCAACTGTTTGCATAAAATTAAACGCTTTTGGTTGAGGATTCAAGTATTTTGTTGAAAATTCACATTGTCGGGTTGAAAATTCAACTATTTTATCAAAAATTCAACTTTTTCATTTAAAATTAAGTCTCTCACATGAAATTGAAGAAAGATAAGTCATCTAAAATATCCAAAATGAACAGAACTTTTAGAATATCCGACAGATTTATCAAATTTTAATGAAAATCTGTAAAGCTTATTGACGAGCTTAGGTTTCTAATTTTTTTTACTTTGTCATCGTTAAGATGAGTTTAGTTATATGAAACGAGTTGCAGTTTCGAAATAGTCGGGAAGGTTACGAAGCATCTTGTTAAAAAAGAAGATAAAAAGTTGCAGATAATGCAACAAACGCACGAGAAGCACGCGTGACTATCTCTAAATTCTAAGGCAATTAATTTAAACTAGAAAATCAGTTTAAGATGCTCTTTCATATCTTGGGGATTTTAAAAATTATGTTTCTTGTTTGAGAAAAAAAAATTTGGTCATGTGTAATTGTTTAAGTCGAAAAACAAATTAAATTTTTCATCAACTCCTTTTTATAGAGATAAACACAGAATGTGAAACCACAAGTCGGCATTAATTAAACAAGGAACATAATTGCAAAAAACCGCAAAAGAAGGGAATTCCCAAAATATGGATATCCCCAAGATATTAATATCTTGGGGATTTCTTCAATTATGTTTCTTGTTTAATGTTTGGTCATGTGTAATTGTTTAAGCCGAAAAACAAATTAAATTTTTCATTAACTCCTTTTTACACAGATAAACGCATTAATTAAACAAGGGACATAATTGCAATTGCAAGAATTATTAACAAATTTTAAAAAATAATTCATTAACTCCTTTTTACAGAGAGAAACGCATTAATCAAAACAGGGACATAATAATAATAAATTTTAAATTTAAACCTTTTTCGGGTTTCAATCGTATGCGAAAAAAGAAAATTTGCAGCCCAAATGCTGAATTTTCAAGTAAAATTATTAATCTTTAACAAAAAAGTTTAACTTTTAACCAAGTAGTTTTATTTTTTGCCAAAAAGATGAATTTTCAACTAAAATTTTGAAAATTTAACTGGAATACTTGAATTTTTAATCAAAAAGATGAATTTTCAACTAAAACTACGAAAATTTAACTGCAACGTATGAATTTTCAACCAAAAAGTTGAATTTTCAAACAAGATTAGTTTTCAAACCAGAAAATCAATTTTCTACCAAGAAGAGAAGATTTTTCAACAAAATACATGAACCTTCAAAGAAATAGTAGAATTTTTAACAAACAAAAAAATAATAACCAAATAGTTGGATTTTTAACTGAAAAAGATCAATTTTTAATCAAATAGTTGAATTTTGAACTAAAAAAGATCAGTTATAAACCAAAAATGAAATATTTGAATTTTCGATCAAAAAATAATTTTCCACAAACAAAATCGAAGTTTCAACCAAAGTGATGAATTTTCAACTTAAATTAAGAATCTTCAACCGGAATAGATGATTTTTAAACAAAAAAAAAAAAGAATTTTTAACAAAAGTGTTCAACATTCAACCAAGTAGTTTTTTTTCAACCAAAAATAAGAATTTTCAACTATAATTATGAAAAATTTAACTTGAGTACTTGCATTTTTAACCAAAAAGATGGATTTTTAAACAAGGTTGTTAATTTCTTAACAAAATATACGTTTTTTCAACGAAATACATGAATTTCCAAAGAAATAGATGAATTATGAAGCAAAAAAAAATTTCAACCAAAGTCATTAACTTTCAAGTAAAATTATGAATCTTCAACTGGAATAAATGAATTTTAAACTAAAAAGATGAATTTTTAACTAAAGAGTTTGACTTTCGATCAAGTAGTTTTTTTCTACCAAAAAGGTGGATTTTCAACCAAGAAGATGAATTTTCAAACAAGAAGATTTATTTTTAAACGAAAAGATTAATTTTCGGCCAAAAGAGACGATTTTTCAACAAAGCACATACATTTTCAAAGAAATAGTTGAATTCTCAACTAAAAAAAAATCCAACCAAATAGTTAAATTTTGAACTAAAACAGTTTTCAAACAAGAATGGAATAGTTAAATTACCAGTTAAGAAAATTAATTTTAAACAAAAAACACGAATTCTAAACAAAATATATCAGTTTTGAAGTAAAATGATGAAATTTTAACTCGAATACTTTCATTTTTAATAAAGATAATCAAGTTTCAAACAATAAGATTAATTTTCAAATAAGAACATTAATTTTCTACCAAAAAAGACGATTATTAAAAAAAATACATGAATTTTCAAAAAAATAGTTGAATTTTTAACTAAAACAAAAACAACTTTACCTAGAATAGATGAATTTTAAACCAACATTATGAATGTTTAACAAAAGAGTTTTTACTTTTTTTTAGATTTAGTTTAGATTGCATTTTATTTTCAATCAGAAAGATGAATGGGAATAGTTACATTTTCAGTTGAAAAAAAAAAATAATTTTCGACAAAAAAAAACATTTTCGAACAAAAAAATAGTTACACATTCAAACAAAGTGACGAATTTTCAATAAAGAAGATAATTTTTACCAAAAAAGACATATTTTTAACCAAATATTTTATTTTTCAACTAAAAAAGGTCAATTTTCAACATAAAAATAGAATAATTAAATTTTCCGTTAAAAAAATTAATTTTTAACCATACTGATGAATTTTCAACAAAATACAACAATTTTCAACTAAAAAAGATAAAATAATAAATTAAAAATTGTAATTGTCAATGAAAGCATTAAATTAAAAAAGTAGTTAATGAAAAAATTAATTTGTGTTACGGTTAAACAATTCCACACGACGAAACTGATTTTTTCTCTATCTTAAAATATAAACTAATTAAAATTCTTATTTCTTTATCGAAATTAAAAATCAAATTTAATTGAAGTAGATAATTATGCAAAAAATTCTTACCGTAACGATAACTCCGATAGTAAAGCATACGAATCCAAGGATTATGAATAATATGCCACGACCTCTGGCAAAATCGGGTCCAACTGAAGATACTTTTCGGCAATGCGGACATCGAGCCAAAGCATTGTTTAGTGTATTAAACTATAAAATAAATATTAAAATTTAAGCAATTGAATTCATGAAAAATTTGGAAAACGGACTCATAAATATTTCAATCGTTTGAAAATATTAAACATGTTTTAGGGTATTGCTTTTCGCAGGAAATTAATGTCCTCGAAAAAGAATTTTAATTTAAATCGGAAATTGGTATTTTTAAACAAAAATAATAATTTGAACAAGAGTTAGAATCCATTAAGAATTTTTGATTATGTTAGTGTTTTTCGTCGCAGAGAATATAAAAAATTGAAAATTGAATTTTCAGCAGTTAAAAATTGGAAATAAATGAAGATGGAAGAAAATTTGTAATTAAATTGTTACCTGTTGTAAACTTAACTTTCAATTTTCTTTAATTTGAAAATTGAACTTTTGAAGAATGATGAAAAATTCCATTTATAACTATTAAAAACACACCAAAAAAAACAGATATTGTATTAAAAACAATGTTGAAAATGCAATATTTACAATAATTTCACATGAGAATTCAATAAATAAACATTACAATCCATACAAAAAATGTGAAAAAAGACGATTTTTTGCAAGCGAAAATAAAAAAGAAGGAAATAAAAAGAGAGGCGATCTCCAAATCACTTTTCTTCTTTTTTTCTCTCGTCTATTTTTATTTTTTAAATCATAACACAGTCATCATAGTAATAATTATTTTTTGCGGGATTTTATTTAAAAAAAAAGTCTGTCATACTGTGTTATCGCGATCTTCTAATTGCATTTATTCGAGACAAAAAAATAATTTTTCTGATCAAACCTTTTTTATTCTCATTCAGTCGATTTTTGAAAACCAAGGAAATTTTTATCTCAAAATTCTCGGTGGATTTTATCCGAATTGGCTAACTTTTTTACGTCAAACTTTATTTGCCCGTATTCAAAAACTTAATATCTCAGAAGCATGATTTTATTTTATTTTTAAAATGAAAATTGAATTTTTCAGTACGATTCGCAGTCAAGCCCGGTCCAATTTTATTTTAGTTTCATTTTGAGATTGTCAAGTTCCACATCCGTTTCCTCGAACATTGATCAATTCTTTTTGATAAAACTTTTTTGGCCTCAATTCAAGAATCTACATCTATATCTATCTCTATCTGCATCTATTGGGAGATAACATATCGATAAAATAAAATTGAGAATAGAAAATGACCAGGATTTTTAAATAAATTATCTTTCAACATTTTCAGAAAACTCGTATTTTGTAGAATTTCAGAGGATTTGAAATATTTTAGGAAATCTTAAAAGATTCCAAAGAATTTTAATTGATTTAAATAATTGTAAAAGATTTAATAACATTTTAGAGGATTTTAAAGAATTCATTCAAGAAAAGTGAGTTATTTCGTAGGGTTTTAATGATTTGAAGAGATTTAAAATTATTTTTTGGATTTCACCCTGAATTCTTATTAATTTATGCTGAATTCTTTAATATTTTTTTGAATTTGTTAATTCATTAGAATTCTTATAAATTTACTTAATTTTACATAATTGAATTGATTTTTTTAAAAGTTTTTATATCATTGGTTCTGCATATTAATTGATAAAATGACCAAAGGATATGAAATATTTTCAAGTATTTTTCAAATTCATTGGCATTTTCTAGAGGTTTGAAAATTTCAAGGGATTTCAAAAGATTTTAAGGGATTAGAAATATTCTAGGT
>CAKNXH010001971.1:0-10390 GCA_932178445.1 Andricus quercusramuli
GTTAAAAATTTAAGTACTTGGTTAAAAATATATTTATTTTGTTGAAAAGCTCTCTTTCTGGTTGAAAATCTAACTACTTTGTTGAAAATTTAATTTTTCAAACTGAAAATTGCAATTTTTTAATGAAAATTATTTCTTGTATTAAAAGCTTATATTTTTTAGTTAAAAATTCGAATATATTGTAGAAAGTTCTTCTTTGGCTCAAAAATTCAATAAATTGATAGAAACTTGGTTTTTTAATTTGAGAATCAGTTTCTTGAAATGAAAATGTAGCAATTCCATTTTCGGTTCAAAGTTATCTTTTTTATTTTGAAATTTTCTTCTTCATTGACTACAAAATCATTTTTGGTTTGAAGACTCAACTCTTGTTGAAAATTCGTGTTTCCGGATTAATGATTCAACTGTTTTGTAGAAAATATGAATTTTCTCTGGAAAATTCAATAGTTTGGTAGATAATTCAACTAATTGGTCAAATTTTGAACTACTTTGTTAAAAATTCATCATTCCAGTTGAAGGTTTTTTTTGTTTGTTAAAAACTAGGTTTTTCAACTAAAAATTTTGATTTTTGGTTGAAAATTAACTTTTCAATTGAAAATTTATATTTTTGTGTTGAAAAATCAACTGCATGGTAGATAATTCTTCTTTCAAGCTTCAACAATCAACAATTTGGGCGACAATTCAGTTTTTTCAATTGAAAATTAATTTTTTGAAGCGAAAATGTAACTATTCGGATTTTTTTTTAAAACCTGATGCTCTTAATTCAGCAATTGAACTGTTTTGATCAAAAATTATCCCATTTGTTGAAAATTTTTACTTGCCAATTTTAGAAATAAATTTCTTGCTCAGTTACAGTTTTCCTTTTGAAAATGTGCAAAAACATGTTTTTTTTTTGGATTGAGTCATATGCACTCATTTAAAAGAAGGTTGAATATATCGGACCTGAAATTTATTTAACTTGAACCAAAGAAACCTTTTTTTATTTTGGTTTTTCGGGAAAAAATTTTTGTCGTGAGTTAGGCTTTTTGGAATTGCATATCTTTTTTTGCAATTTTGGAACGTTATAAACACCACGAAAAATAATGTTTCCCACGAATGAAAAATGATAACATGTTTCTATGGTTCAAGCTAAAGAATCTTAAGGTCGGAATAAATCCAAAAAACATGATTGTAAAGAAAGAAATTATGAACAAAGAGACCTCTGTGTTCAAAATAGATTTAAAGGACAGCAAGAATCTTATTCTTGCTAAGGAATTTTCTTTCAGCTTTTCAGTAAAAACTGAGCTACGTAAAGTCAAGGTTACTGATAAAGAAATTCTCCAGTTTAAGACAGACTGCGTGAAAATTGTGAAACAAATTTGTCTTAAATTAGTGGAAAAATCTCCTTTAAAGTACAAATTGTGCAAAGGCATAACGTTTTGTGATCCATCTTTGTTAGCTGATCAGAAAAATACATGTTTATCCCGTTTAGAAAAAGCTTTGGAAATATTTCAGGAGAAACAGTGGCTCTCAGGAAGCCAATGTGATTTAGTTTTAAAGGAATTTAAGAATTTATGTTCTAAACCTGATGTGATATTATCCTGTAAGGCCTATGATAAGGAGAACGAGCGGTTGGACCACTTTTGGAGATCTGTAATTGCAGCACACAAGGTGTCAGATGCACTCTGGAACTTTCTGAAGCAATTTTCCATACTCAGTCAAGGCAACGCATTTGTGGATCGAGGATTTCATATTAATAAAGACGTCATTGTCAAAAATAAAAAAAATGAGTCTCCTATTGCCCAGAGACAGGTTTATGATGGACTTCAAGTCTGAGGTGGTTTACTTAAACTGGAAGAGATACCCAAATCAATGATCCTGAAGGTCCGCACTTCAAGAACTCTTTATGAAGAGTCTTTGCAAAAGAAAAAAGCGGAGAAGATTCTAAAAGGAAATGAAGATGATAAAAGGAGAAGACTGGTTGAAGAAATTGAAAGTCTAAGGAGAAAAAAATAAAGATTTTGACTGATAATCAGAAAGAGGTAGCAAACATTGATCAACAGCTAGAGGCTTTGTGCGGTTCTGTTGTCATCTAATTGCCTATCATTACGCTTCTTTTCGCTTTTTATTGTTCCTAATTTTCAATATTTCTTATAAAATATTTGTATTCACTGCACTAAAGAATTTGATGACCGTTTCTTTGTAAAAATGAAGTTTAATTCTTAGTTTTTTTATTTGTAGTTATTTATTTATTGATTGTTTGGAGACATTTTTTTTTAGTTGGCGTGTCATCATTTTAGTTGAACTGAATCTCTTTTGTTGAAAATTTAACTACTTTGTTGAGAATTCATTTTTCTTTTTATTTAAAATTCATGTATTTTGCTAAAGATTCGTCTTTTTCTCGTTTTTCCATATAAATTCGAACTGAATTAATAGAACATAACAAGAAAATCCAACTATTTTTGTCGAAAATTAATTCTTTAACCCAATCTGGTTCAAAAGTGAATATTTTTTTTTCACAACTAAACTTTTTTGGTGAAAAATTTTATTATTTGATTGAAAATTTAATTATTTTCTTAAATGGTCATCCTTTCTGGTTATAAATTGATCAGCTTTGGTTGAGGATTCAACTATTTCCTAGACAGTTCGACCTTTTCGGTTGAATTAAACTGTCTTCTTTATTTTTACATAATTTGTTAAAAATTCCTCTTTTGTGGTTGAAATTTATGTTTTCTTTTTTAACTAAAAATTGAACTATTCCATTTCTTCTTGAAAATTTATTTTTTTAAATTGAAAATTCAATTATTTGGTTGAAAGTTGAACTAAACTAAATAATCGGTCACGAATAACCTACGACTTCCAATAAAAATTATAACAACTGCCACTCGATAGATATGCATCTCGTTGCATAAAAATGAATTTTTGATCCTAAAAAGTGGATCATTTGTATATAAAGGTTGTAATCAGAATGATATGCAACGGTTTGATATCCCGAGTGTTACTGTGTTTTTCTAGCGTTATACATATTTAGGCCGTTGATATTGGCACTGAAACTTTCGGTATTTTTTCAGTACTTGTGGACACGTTGTTATATTTATTGTATAAGGTAGGATACTTCAAAAACTATTCTATCCGTTAAACAATAATTAAATGTGGGTAGCTAAACGGTGCTAAGTCCACTTTTTCACGAAACAAATTTTTCTTCACGAGTCAAACTTCCTTGCTTTTTACACCTATTTCAGTGACAAAATTTATTTTTTTCAATTTATTACATTAAAATTAGTATTTAAATGTATTCAAATATTTAAAACCGCTGCAAAGTATTTCCCGCGCGTTCATTATTATATGGTGTATCCTTAATTGTTCCATCAAAACTGTGCTTTCTGATAGAGGATTTTTTGGTATCTATTCACGATGTGAGTATAAGTGTACTTATAAAGAAATGAGACTTTTACAAGCATCAAGCTGATATATTTTTTATGATCATGATAAAAGACTTCCATTGTAATCCATTCAATAATCATTTACTTATAAAGTTTCTATTCATACTAAATATTATATTTTCTCACGTTCTTTTTCTTGCTAGCGACTATGTCAAATTTGTAATATTCAATTAAATTATCTGTATTAATTTCCAAGATTTTATAATGCTTCTTAGTGTTAATATAATTGCCAGATAATTAATTCTTCAAAAGAATTATTTAATCAGGTGATTTGAAAAAGGGATTTTGGATTCTAATAGGAGTGTCAGAGGGTGTAAAAGGGGATATTGGATTGCAAAAGGAGTACCAACATTGGCTGAAGCATGGAATAAACATGGCCTGGACTGCTGATCGCTAGTATTCTGCCGAGCAAATTAAATAAAGCGTATTTGCAGTCCGGATAAGTCACCTTTCACCTTTACGAATGTTTCAAATAAGACTCAAATATCCTTGATTCTGAATGTGTTTATTGAATATCCATTTTGCAATACGATATACATAATGGATGTTCAAGAAAACTACGAGAATTAAGGTTGTTTAAATCCCATTTTAGAGTTTAATAATCCGCCTAGGTTGTAATTATTTTAATGATCAAGTAAAAAAAATTAACATTTTCAAATCTTCAGTTCAACTCTTCGCCAAATTTAGAAGTTTTCTTAAAAATGTGGTAAAATCTATAACATGAAAGTTACATACACAATAAGGTCCAAGCCTTTAAAACGTGATAACTAATTTTGGAAACAACCCTATTATTGAAAATATTACTATAGTACATTACAGTACACAGTGAATACAATTTGGTTACCCGAGCTCGGAAAAAAAATGTTTAAAACATTTCTTGTTTCCAGAGTTCTTAAATTTTCTTGAGTATACGCGGACAAAAAGGGATAATCAAGATCTAGGTATCACTGTTCCATGGTTTGGCACAAATACGTATATCCTAAATATGCAGATATTAGGTCTGATTCTGTGCATATTAAACCTTAATGACCAGATGTTTTGGCCGAATATCTCAAGCCTATTCCATACGTGATCCACCAAGATACTTAAATATCAATTTCTGTCAGTAAATAGCTTGAACTTGATTACATAGAACATTGAGCTTTAGAAAGATTAATATAATTATAGAAACATTACATCATGCATTTAACATGTGCCTTATTCTGTTATTATCATATGCATGCAAAGTATGAATCGATTTTTTCGTCGATAAGACTTTCCTGTGGACTTTTTTACTTTTATGTCTCTTTTACTGCCACGTTCCTTTTTCACAATCCCTTGTCATTATGTCATGAGAAAAAAATCATATACATGCATAATACGATTCAATGTTCTCCATGATAAAACTTCCTTGTGGTACTATGTAACTTGTTTGCACATCTGATGCAAAGAAGTTCATAATGCACATGTAAGCATCATTGTTTTTTCTTGTGCTCCATCATGTCATTATTATATGCATGCAAAATATGACTGGATTTTTTCAACGATAAGACTTGTTGAGGCCTGTTTTCGTTTTATTTCCCTTTTACTAACACGCTTTTTTTGGTCATTATATCATAAGAACAAATAATATACATGCAAAATAAGATTCAATTTTCTCCATGATGAAAATTTCTTGTGGGACTAACTTGGTCGCAAATCTTATGCATGAAAATTCATCATGCACATGCAAGCCTGATTGTTTTGACATTGTCAAAGTCAAAACGATAAGGAACTTCTGAAATTGACTAAAATAAGCTCATAAATTCATTTCATTCGTACCACATCCACTGTACTATACAGTCTACAGATCAGGGAAGGGTGTTATCCTTTTCGAGGATGAAATCTGTATAAAATGCTTCCTCATCTTATTGGGATCATTCGAATACTTTTCGGTACGTGAATCCTTTCCTAAGACTGAGCTTGTGGCAAATTCTTCGGAATAAACGCCACAAGATGATCCACCTGGCTGTTTATGAACCAGTACCATATGAACGTCCGTAGGCGATAATTGTGGATAACGGTGCCTTATGAATCCCTTTTCATCATCTGAGAGTTGATCGTATATCTCATACTGGCGTAAACTCTCAAAAATTAAAAGCTGCGTACCGTCGTAGTAGTAGCAGCACCAGTGTTTAATGCCATTCCCATAAATAATTTGGACACCTCTCCCTTTTTCCATTCCGCGTATATATGGACTGTTTCAATCAACTATACAGAGAACTGTTAGTATGTCGAAATTTAAATTGTCTTTTAACAGCTCAAGAATGTGTCCAAATCATTGTCGTCCAGCCACTCGAATGGTTTTAAAACTATTTTCTTTATGATTTCCATGTCCCCATCACCGGTCGTTGATAGGTTTTTCCTTTTAAAGGTAGTGGTACCATTCTTAACGACCATTTTTTTTTACTGCACTTTCATGAATAATCTCGATGTCAGAGGTTTTCCTTCTCATGTGACGTTTACTGGTTGGTCCAATCTTGTTGTATTCCTTAGTTCCTTCAACAGTGATTCTATTCTTGTTCTTTGTTGCCTTGTCACTGCTTTGCTTGCTTTGCCTTGCAGCAAGAATGTAATGGGGTTCTCATATTTTTAAATTGCGGAGATGACGCCCGTCAACAATTCCTGGAAGCATACAGTATAAATAGAAGCGTTTCAGTTTCGGTTCCATCTCTTCATCCCAAAATATATCTTTCCTCCATACTGCTAGTATTTTCATACTCCTTGAATTCGACAAAACGAAAAGACAATATGACCGCCTAGTTGTGTGAAGTTCACCTTGGACTTGGTAATAATGTTTGTGTTGCACATTCATCTGTAGGTCCAGCATTCCCTTGTGATATATGTGTTTGAGATTTTGATGCTTGTTTCTATTTGCTGGAGGGAGGGGGTGGCCGGAGAGCACAGAAACACTGGTCGTTGAGATACCTCTTTTATTTCTTGAAACCACACTACACGGTACACTGCACTACAGGGTTATCCGTCCGCGTTGAGTAACACTCGACGAGTATCTACAGTACTACCGCGTGGCCACATACGCGCCGACACACGTCCGTTCGGGGCGAAGCATGAAGAGTAACTGGGGAAAGTAGGTGCGCAACAGTCGACGAGAGGGACCTCGACGGTACTCAAGGACGCCCTCTCTTGGAGACGAGCCGAAAACCAAACAATGCTTTTCTACAGCCTATTGCCATGTTAAGGTTTGAGCTCTTTCCGGAAGTTTGATTTCCACAATGCCAAACTTTTCCACCTCATACAAAAACTTGGGCATTTCTTCGGTAGCGAGCGTAACAGCTGATTGCACGTTTTTCAGTTCTAACAGTTCAAGATCTATCAAAGCGTCTGGAGATGCTCCAATGCGGTAAATTTTTGGATCAATCCAAATATCAGACAGTGCAATCTATAAAGATCTCTTTATTTCTCCATTGCTTATATTCTTCCTCCAAAATACTTCCAATTCCTTTCTAGCAACTACTTCATATTTTTCTCCATAAGTCATAGCTTTCGTTTTCACACCAGAGGGAGGGTAGAGTAACTGTTTTACCAATGCAGAACATACTGTTGTGTCACGTCTCCTGCATATCTCTCCAAAATTAGAGGCAGTACACATTTGCTTCCGCACGCATTTCCATTCAATGCTTGCAGTTTGGCTTCTTGTATTTTGTTCTATAACAATCCTCTTTTGCTCTTTTGCTCTTTGCTTGTCTAATTGTTCATCTAATTGTTCTTCGCTTTTTGCAGTCGTACTGCTTATTCAATACAACTTTCATATCTCTGGCATCTTCCGTTTTCTGTACCAAATGAGGTACCGGTATCCACAGGTGCTGAAACACGGTTGTCTGTGCGTGCTTGTTCGTGAAGCAGATATTTTTCCAATAGATGGCTTACAAACTACTGAGTTGAATTCCTCCGCTAAATTAGTCGTTGTATTCAATAACAAACTTCCTGCATTGGTTGCGAATTTCCTGTGCAATTCCAATAATTGTTGCAACACACCAGCCTTAATCAGAGATGGCACATGATTTTCTTCATCTTCGACTTTTTCTTTCCCGCAACGCCAGCCACCAATTTCTGTACACCTTGAATGCTCACCAAACACATGACTTGGAAACAAGTTCATGCTTGCTCCAGCTATCACAAAAAACTGCTACCGTGCCTACGCTTTCCGTAGATCCAGAACTTTGCTTCATATCAATATTTTGGTAGCAGTAGTGATCGTCTTTATCTGCCCCCCTCGCACGTGCTGCGCACAATTGGCATTTAAGAATTAATGCTAAAGGCTTTTTGGTTAAAAATCCTATCAAGACAACGCAAGCAGCAAGAGACGCGTGAGCTCCTCCAGGGAAAGTTCTCTGTAGCCATGAACCATCACCGATGACTGTGGTCCACACTACGATAATGATGTATCCATCTATTTTCGCGAGGAATACAATTGGCCCCTGTTTCATGGCTATTTGCCTTTGTTCTAGTGCGTTTTCCTTCATCACTTCATTTGAAGTCCCTGTGGCATCACGAATAATCTCTTGTTGGTGTTTCCTATATGTTGTAGCAGATATAACTGGAATACCTGCTGGTGCAAGTAGTTCTTGCATATTCAAGTAACCACTTCCTGCTGTTGTACTGCCAAACACCGTGGCTTTACTGATACTCGAACGTGTAGAGTCTTTCGGTTGGGTGCAACGTAATATTGATTTCTTACAAGCTTTGCAATATAAGGTCACATATGTCGTTAAATCCTTGTCGGTTGAATTTGCCCGTATCCATCGCTTGTTTGTGCACCCAGGTTTATGAAATTTATCATCGTCATCATAGGCCTTAAGTAGAATGTTATCTATGACATGATCTGAAATAATACACCGTGCGGCGTCGATTCTATTCTGCAGAAGTTCTGGTAAACTTTTATCAGTTTCGGAAATATTTGGCCAAGGATTCGTTTCCTCTGCAACATCCAAATAAGCAGAACTTTCTGCATCAAAGTTATCTGAATCTACCTCCATGTTATTTGTGACAATTTCAGGGTCACTAATGAGGGGTGAGTCACTGAACTGAATTTTTTTGAAACTGTGTGTGTTCCTCATTGTAGTCAACAACGAATAAGTTTTCCTCTTCCTTTACGGGGAGCATCTCTATTTCCTGGAGTACTACCTTCTCAGCTCCTTCTTCCGCCATCGTAATTTCCAGTAGTCCTTATTCCTCTCTTCCTTCGTTTTCTTCAACTTCTTCCTCATATATGAATACTTCTTTGAGTATTGCTTCCTTGTCTCCTTCTCCTTCCCCATCTTTCTCATCGATCATCTATGTATGAACCGATGAATCGATATTCCGTAAAGAATCGTCTTCTTCGGCATCATACAGAAGCCTTTCTCCTGCATTGATGTAAAGGTTGCTAGTAGTGTCAACAGTGCCCGTTCTCCAATCGAAGGAATGTTTTCTTCAGGAAATTCGGATTCATGCGCATTTTTGCACTGGTTGACACTTGCACTTGCTTTCACAACAATTCAGTAACAAACAGAAAATATGTTCTAGTAAAACTAGATATATTTCATGATGTGCAGCTGCTTTTAAAAATTTGGAACTTTTGTTTTGTGCATAGTTGGAATCCAAAGTCCCTCGTTTTAGTATAAATACTTACGCGGCAAACAGCAGACAGGTTTATAGTAATTAATAATCTCTGGTTTAATATAGTAATTAGAAATTTTCTGAACCACTTGAGTTAATTCGAATTCACATTGAATACCTTTGAATTCTTTTGAGTTACTTGAATTCTATGTAATCTTCTTACTTCTTTTCAATTACTTTGAATGCTTTCAAATTCTTTTAACCTATTTCAACTCTTCTGAATTCCTCCAAATTCCCTGATTCCTTCAAACTCCCAGATTCCTCTGAATTCCCTGAATTCCCTTATTCTTCTAAATTCCATACATTCCTTGAATTCTGTGAATTTCCTGAAGTCCATGAAATCCTTGAATTTCCTGCACTTCCTGAATTTTTGTAATGGTCTGCATTCCTTGAATTGTCTGCATTGAAGGAATTGTCTGAATTTCTTGAATTCTGTGAATTCATTAATAGAATTTCGAGTCATACATAGAATTCAACGACCTAAAAAGTATTAAAAACAATTCGAGTGAATTTAAAATAATTCAAATGAATTCAACATATTTTGTATAAAGTTCCGAATAGGAGAACCCTCCGATTTCGTTGAAACCACGTATACTTACGTATTTTTGTGCGCTGATTACGAAAATCATAGTGAAAATTGGCGACAAGGACGCCCTCATGGTAAAAGCCATAAAAAACCCATAAAAATTATTTTTTTTTCTTCATCTCAGTAAATACGAAGAATTTTGAAAAAGTTTTCAAACAAAAGTTCTAGGTAGTATGAAAATACATCTTTTTTGTACCGTACACTTTTCGCCTAAAACTATTATTTTTTGAGAAAAAGAGGACATAAACCTGGAAAAGAAGGCGAGCTTACACAGAAAAAATTTAGGGTAAATAGTGTTGCAGGTAATTTTGTATTTTTACCTGATCGTATCGGTAAAACACAAATATTACCCTCGATGGGCATAAACTGTCTTTTGTTCTCACTGAAGTTGTCACCACCGTCTTGAAAATTGAAAAGCCGCTAGCTTTGAATCGCTGAAGTGAAGTTAGCTGATGGTTGGTGTAACAGGCAAATCGGATAAGTGCGGCTTCATAAAGGCTGTTTTGCCGAAGCGTTAGAACTTTCAAACGGTCAATATGACTTTTACTAGGCCTTCAAGGTAAAAATTGATAATTACTCCCGAACGTAGGTAAACGCAGAATAATACCCTAGATGTGCGGGTACAGTTTACCCACATGGGGTAATTTTTGTTGCAGGTAATCTTTACCCCGAATTCCAGGTAAAGTTTATACTTAGTTTTTTCTGTGTAACTAAACGCATTTTCGTAAATAGTCAGTATATGCGTAGC
>CAKNXH010001971.1:10490-44157 GCA_932178445.1 Andricus quercusramuli
CCTGGAAAAGGGGACAAGCGTAACTGAACGCATTTTCGTAACTAGTCAGTATATGCTTAGCCCCTCTCCCCAAATAAAAACTTGAAAAAGGGGCGAGCGTGACTGAACACTTTTCCGTAACCAATCAGTAAGTGCGTAGCCCTCCACCCCCCTTAAACCTGGAAAAGGAGGCGAGCGAAACTTCCCGCATTTTCGTAACTAGTCAGTATATGCGTGCTCTCAATCCGGCTTCATAACTGCAATGCGCATGCGTTCCATCGGCAGTCTCATTGGCTGTAAGTGGCGCGCTTTTTTAAAACTATCACACGCGTAAATAAATTTTTGATAATAAATCAACATAAGGGAAATAATGACAATTAATGTCCAGATCACAAAATAGTCTCCTAGAGGGCAAGATGAAATAATTATTTGATTTTACATTCTACAAATAAATTATTCATTTGAACTTCAAAGAAAGGAGTACCTTCCTTCACCAATGTAAATTCGAAATCATTGATAATATTTTTTTTATACTTCATGATTATCACTTATTGTGAGAAATTGATTTCTATCTTGGATCATTTCAAATAAGCGCGCGATTAACATCCAATGAGGCTGCTGGTGCGGCGCATGCGCAGTGCGGTTGGGATGTCAAATTGGGAGCACTGTTATATACCATTTTTATTTAAAAATTTAACAGTGCTGTTGTTTATTTTGTTGAAAATTGAAATATTTACAAATTTAAAAGGGATTAAAAATGTTCTATTCCATGATTGATTTGGGGTAACTAAAAGTATTCAGAATAATATTGTCACCACTGGGTACAGAAAGGGATTCAGTTTAAGAGGAATCTTCTACTGCCATAGAGATTCAAAAAGCGAGGACAAAAACGGTATCGAAAAGGAAATTTTCAAATACTTTTCAATGCAAGCCTTCTTACCAAGAAGAAAAAAAATTATATTTAGGCGTGATGCAAGCCCCATGAAGTTTAGCATGTATTTATCATAAGAAAGAAGACGTGTTTGTAAATCTTATTCAGAATCCTCAATATTATCTCAATCGAGTTGAAACTCAACATTTCTCTTCACAGTTAGCCATAGAATACGAATAAAATATTGCTCTTCAAATACCAACACCATTAGGCTGTTTTATAGGGTCTCAAAGAAACCCCATAAGTGAAAAAATGGGTTTTGCGAGTTCTTTGCGGTAATTATGACTTTTTTTGCTGTTTTTCCAATGGAAATTATTTCTGGCACATGAAAGACCATTTACATTGTTTAAATAATTTATTATTGTTTTTATCAATTTTCTCATAGAATGGAGTTAGAAAGACGCGTTTTTTTCACCAGTTTTCCATTTGTTGTACGATTTTCAAATAGAGGGAAGTGATAGCTCATCAATGTTAACAAGAGTGATTGTTTAAACAATTTATCATTAATGGTAATAATATTCTCTTAGAAAGATGCTACAAAATTGCAGTTTAAAATAAAAATCACTCTAAGTCAAATTTTCAATCAAGGTAAGTTAATTAATTAATAATTATATAGAATAATTATATAGAATAAGTTACTAAGAGACTTCAAAGAGTTGTCAGAAATGCAGCAATTGTCTGAAAAATTTTAATATTTAAAAATCTAAAACTAATTATTTAAAATTGATGATATTACAATATTTGCAATTTCAAGTTGTTATTTACGCTTTGCAATAAACTTCTGCTGTAATAAAAAAAAAAACTTTTATAAGTAATTTAAAGACCTAGTCTTTTCACCTATTCCTAATAATTCTATTCTTCGTTTTTGTCTCTTGTGTAAAATAGCTTTTTCTCTTTAAATTAGTTTTTTAAGCATTGGGAAAAGAGCAAAAATATTTTACTTAAAACAACAATACCATTAAAACCACTTCAATTCATCACTACCTCACTAAGTGAAAAAAAGGACAGAAAGGTAAAAATTGCTGCAAAACCGCAACTATCAGGCACTGATGTAGATAAAGATAGTCATGAACAATAATAATTTGTGTAAACAATTATTTTTGCTAAATCTAATTAATTATCAAGTCACGCCAGACGAAAAATAGAGAAACAGTTGAAAATTTCAGAAAAACTGAAACATTCTACCTATTAAAGAAAGAGAAAATTATTAACAATGATAATAAATTGTTCAAATGATTATTTTGTTAATTTGAATTCATTATTACTTCACTCCAATTGAAAATTTGACAAGAAGCCAGAAATTTTAGAAAAAAACGCATCTTTCTAGCATTATTCAGATATAATATTGTTGATAGTAATGAGAAATTGTTTAAACAATTAATTTTCTTGACTCCAGTTACTTATTCAACTTATCATAATTGAAAATTTGACCAGAAGTGAATTTTTTTCTTTAACTGCAAGTTTGTAGCATTTTTCTGAAAGAATATCATTAAAATTAATAATAAATTGTTTAAACAATCACTTCTGTTAACATTGATGAACTATCACTTCCCTCCGATTAAAAATTTGACAACACCATTCTATGAGAAAATTGCTAAAAACAATAATAAATTGTTTAAACAATTTCTGTGAACATCTTGTTATCAGTATGAAGAGGTCGTTTATGTGCGAGAAACAATGTTCGTTGAAAAAAACACGAAAAAAAGTCATCATTAGCGCAAAAAACGTGCAAAACCCATTTTTTCACTTATGTGGTTTCCTTGTGACCCTATAAAACAGACTTATGATGTTGATATTTGAAAAGTGAAATTTTATTCGTAGACTCCGGCTAACTGCGAAGAGAAATTTTGAGTTCCAACTGAATTGGGATAATATTGAGGATTCTGAATAAGATTCTCACAAACTCCTTTTTTTCTTATGGGAAATACGTGTTAAACTTCCTGGGGCTTGTGGCACCTCTCAATATCATTTTTTTAAACAAAAAAATGGACTCATTTTTGTATGGATTCGAACAAATTTCTGGGGTGTCCTCATAAAAATTCAAAAAAAAATTTTCGAATGCATTTTTGGACCACCCTAATGTGGATGTAGGAACGATTATTCTCACAACTGTTTTCGGTGGAAAATTTTATTATGCGCAATCAAGTCAGAAGGTCTTATTCATTATTTCATCACTCATGCTCTAATTTTATAATCAACAGATTTGCCTCGCAACATTTTGGGCTCTACAATCACGCAGCCGGAAGCTGTTAGCGATGTGATTACGAAACAGCACTCTTCAGTTTGCCCCAACAGAAATATCTATACAGAGTATGAAGCATTATTTAACTATTATAACAATGCGCCCGCCAGAATTAGCAAAAAGATGGCGGGTGAAAAAAAAACACTAGAAACCGTCATAAAACCGATGTGCCAAGACGATAGCAAAATGAAGTCATTGTCAGGAAATCTAGTCAAAAAAGCCTGCAATTCACCAAAAGAAGAATCAAAAATTATCGACGATGTCGTTCAAAAAATTTGCAGCTATGTTTCATTAGTGTAAGTTTCCTCACAATTCCACCTGTGTCTATGACATCAAGATTTCTGACATGTTATTCTGAAAGTAAAAATTTTCTTAGCCACATTTTTGAAAGTAATTCATTTTTTTTCTAGCATCCACGGCTGGCAGAATGGTACTAAAGTAATTCAAGCTGCCCACGCCTCATTCGGAATAGGTATGATAGAACTTTTGAGCAATACGTGGTCATATTTGTTCATATTTCTCATTTTATCTTTCACGATTTAATTCACTGATAAATCGACCCTATACCGGAGCCTGTGAAGGATGTTCTTATATTTTCTCACGTTCTTTTCAATGCTCATATAATTCCCGTATTATTAATTCTTTAAGAGAATTATTTAGTCAGGGGGTTTGGAAAGGGGATTTTGGATTGTAAAATGAGTCTCTGGGGATGAAAAAGGGGATTTTGGATTCTAATAGGAGTCTCAGAGGGTGTAAAAGGGGATATTGGATTGCAAAAGGAGTACCAACATTGGCTGAAGCATGGAATAAACATCGCCTACACTGTTGATTGCCAGTATTCTGCCGAGCAAATTAAATAAAGCGTTATTAAATGAGCTCATTGTTATATAAAGTGGAAATGCGAAAGCACTCATTAAAATTAAAATCTTGTATCATTAAAGTTGAGAGGATTTTTCAAATATGGAAATGAGCAATTGGTTTCTAAATTTAATTGAAAATATTAAAAACATTATTCAAAAAAATATTTGATTGAAAAATATTTTGTTGATGAGTCTTTATGTCTATAACATGAAAGTTGCATAAGAAATAAAGTCCAAGCCTTTGAAACGTGATATCTAATTCTGGAAACGACCCTATTATTGAAAATATTACTATAGTATATTATTGTGCACAGTGAATCCCAGGTATATTTTTTATTTGAAGTTTCAATGAAACGCTGAAAACAGTTGACAACCACACCTGATAAAGAATATATGTAGGAATTTACTTTGTGGTTGTCTTGTCAGTAATTCAGATTCAGAGACAGATATTAGATGCTAGGGTGGATCGGGAATAAAAAATTCTTAAATTCGGAATCGTCACTACGTGAGAAAGTAGCACGATGGGATCCTAAAAAAATATAATGAATTCGGAACCGATAGATATACAATTTTGTTACCCGCGCTTGGAAAAATATGTTTAAAACATTTCTTGTTTCCAGAGTTCTTAAATTTTCCTGAGTTACAATTTTTCGTACATTCCTGAAGTTCATACAAGCTCTTGAAAAAAATTCTTAACACCTATGTTAGTCGGACAAGAATTTTTTCGGGTACTCGAAAACTTCCCAGTGTCAAAGATGCACTAGGAAAAAAATCGCCAAAACCCCGAAATCGAAATTGGAAATGAAACATTCGCTGTGTTTCCAATTTCGATTCCTGGGTCTTGGCAATTTTTTTCCTGGTGCAATTTTGTTACTGATAAGTTTTCAAGTAACAGAAAAGATTCTTCTTGTATTTATACAAGTTTTAAGAATTTTCGTTCGAAAACATGTGTGACTTAAATAGGAATTACTTCCCAGAAAATGATTTATGAAAATCCGCAAAAAATTTGAAAGTCTTTTTTTACCTCCAGCATGGTTAACCAAGCTGCACGTCTATCGATAACTAATTGATTATGTATAAATTTTCAGGAAGCCAATGCGCTACTTTTTCATATAGTGACGACTTAGTTCCAGATTTTCTTTTTCAACCCACTGTAATAGATACGTAAGATTCAAGTTTAGGTTATGTTAAGGAACAAGTTTTGTTTGGGTTATGCGGTGCACTGAAACAGTGCTTTGCAAACGTGCAAGTACATGAAAACTTGCTTTAATACATCGCATAACCGAAATGAGATGTTTTACTTCGCATAACTTAAACTTCATACTGTACTTAGTAGTCTGCATACGCGGACAAAAAGGGATAATCAAGATCTAGGTATCATAGCTGAACCACCAAGAGACTTGAATATCAATTTCTGTCAGTATATAGCTTGAACTTGATTACATAGAACATCAAGCTTTAAAAAGATTAATATAATTGTAAAAACATTAAATTATGCATTTTACATGTGCCTTATTCTGTTATTATCATATGCATGCAAAATATGACTCGATTTTTTCATCGATAAGAGTTTCCTGTGGCCTGTTTTCATTTTATTTCCCTTTTACTGCCACGTTTCTCTTTGTCATTATATCATAAGAACAAACAATATACATGCAAAACACGATTCAATTTTCTCAATGATAAAACTTTCTTGTGCTACTAACTTGTTTGCGAATATGATGAATGAAAATTTATCATGCACATGCAAGTCTGATTGTTTTGGCATTGTCAAATTCAAAACGATAAGGAACTTCTGAAATGGACTTAAATGAACTGATAGATTCATTCCATTCGTACCACGTTCACTGTACTATACAGTCTACAGATCAGGGAAGGGTGTTATCCTGTTCGAAGATAAAATCTGTATAAAATGCTTCCTCATCTTATTGTCATCATTCGAATACTTTTCGGTACGTGAATCCTTTCCTAAGAATAAGCTTGTGGCAAATTCTGCGGAATAAGCGCCACAAGATCCACCTGGCTGTTTATGAACCAGTACCATATGAACGTCCGTAGGCGATAATTGTGGATAACGGTGCCTTATGAATCGCTTTTCATCATCTGAGAGCTGATTGTATGTCTCATACTGGCGTAAACTCTCAAAAATTAAAAGCTGCGTCGTAGTAGTAGCAGCACCAGCTTTTAATGCAATTCCTACCAATAATTTGGATATCTCTCTCTTTTTGTATTCCGCGTATATGTGGACTGTTCCAATCAACTATACAGAGAACTGTTGATACGTCCAAAGTTGAATTGTCTCTTAACACGCTCAAGAATGTTTCCAAATCATTGTAGTCCCACCACTCGAATTGTTTTAAAACGATTTTCTTTATGATTTCCAGGCCCCCATCACCGGTCGCTGATAGGTTCTTCCTTTTAAAGGTAGTGGTACCATCGTTAATGACCATTTTTTTTACTTCACTTTCATGAATAATCTCGATGTCAGAGGTTTTCCTTCTCATGTGACGTTTACCGGTCGCTTCAATCTTGTTGCATTCCTTAGTTCCTCCAGCAGTGATTCTGTTCTTGTTCTTCGTTGCCTTTTCACTGCTTTATTTTGCTTTGCCTTGCAGCAAGAATGTAATCGGGTTTTCTCATTGTTAAATCGCGAAGATGACGCCCGTCAACTGTTCCTGGAAGCATACAGTATAAATAGAAGCGTTTCTGTTTCGGTTCCATCTCCGAATCCCAAAACTCCAAGCTGCTAGTATTTTCATACTCTTTGAAGTCGACAAAACGAAAAGACAATATGACCGCCTAGTGGTGTGCATTTCACCTTGGACTTGGTAATAATGTTTGTGTTGCACATTCATCTGTAGCTCCAGTTTTCCCTTATGGTATATGGGTTTGAGATCTTTATGCTTTTCTACAGCCTCTTGCCATGTTAAGTTTTCAGGTCTTTACGGACATTTGATTTCCAGAATGCCACACTTTTCCACCTCATACAAAAACTTGGGCATTTCTTTGGTAGCGAGCGTAACAGCTGATAGCACGTTTTTCAGTTCTGACAGTTCAAGATCTATCAAAGCGTCTGCAGATGCTCCAACGTGGTCAATTTTTGGATCAATCCAAATATCAGACAGTGAAATCTGGAAAGATCTTCTTTTTTCTCCATTGCTCATATCCTTCCTCAGAAATACTTTCATTTCCTTTCTAGCAACTACTTCGTATTTTTTTCTCCATAAGTCATAGCTTTCGTTGCCACACCAGCAGGAGGGTAGAGTAAATGTTTCACTAATGCAGCACATTCTGTTGTGTCACGTCTCCTGTATATCACTCCAAAATTAGAGGCAGTACAAATTTGCTTTCGTACTCGTTTCCATTCAAAGCTTGCAGTTTGACTTCTTGTATTTTGTTCTATAACAATCCTGTTTTGCTGATTTTCATCTAATTGTTTCAAGATATAGGCTTGTTCATCTTTGTACCTTTCTGGATCCATGTCAGGTTTCTGCGCTCTAGTACTTCAATCCTTATCTGTACTTTTTTTGTACCTAAGCGTTCTGTGCTTTTTGCAATCGTACTGCTTAATCAATGCAACTTTCATCTCTCTGGCATCCTCCATTTTCTGTACCAAATGAGGTACTGGTATGGCCAGGGGCTGAAACGCGGTTGTCTGTGCGCGCTTGTTCGTGAAGCTGATTAGTGCAGAAGAACATCGAGCATTGCACGATCCTCGCTCTGAGGTAGTCAATATTTTGCTTGCAAACTTCTGAGTTAAATCCGTCCGCTAAATTAATCGTCTTATTCAATAAGAAACTCTGTGCCTTAATCAGAGATGGCATATGATTTTTTTCATCTTCGTCTTTTTCTTTCTCGCAAGGCTAGCCACCAATTTCTGTACACCTTGAATGCTCACCAAACACATGATATGGCACAATCAAAACATCTTCAGAAAGGAGTTTGCAGTTCTGCTCGTGAGTAAGAGAATTGCCCTCTCTTCTTCTCTTTGCGGCTTCAAGAATCTCGCTACAAATTTTCAATTTATTCACACCCAACTTCTTACGAGCTTCACGAAAACCGTCTCCTCGTTTTTCGTTCGGATCTTTCTTTGAAGAAATCGCGTCGATTTGCTTACCATGAGCTTTCAACTTGTGATTTACACATCCGAATTTTTATACTTTAATGCCAAATTCGCTGTATGGGTCAGCATGTGTTACATCAGACATGACACTGCTGTCTCCATCGGCAACAAAGGTCTTGTAAACAAGTTCATGCTTCCTCCAGTTATCACAAAAAGCTTCTATAGTGCCTACGCTTTCCATAGATCCAGAACTTTGGTTCATATCAACATTTTGGTAGCAGTAGTGATCGTCTTCATCTGCTCCCCTCGCACATGCTGCACACAATTTTCATTTGAGAATTAATGCTGAAGGCTTTTTGATTAAAAATCCTATCAAGACAACGCTACCAGCAAGAGAAGCGTAAACTCCTTCAGGGAAAGTTATCTGCAGCCATGAACCATCACCGATGACTGTGGTCCACACTATGATAATGACGTATCCATCTATTTTCACGACGAATACAATTAGCCCCTGTTTCATGGCTATTTGCCTTTTTTCTCGTGCGTTTTCCTTCATCACTTCATCGGATGTTCCTGTGACATCACGAATAATCTCTTGTTGGTGTTTCTTATATGTTGTAGCAGACATAAGTGGTATACCTGCTGGTGCAAGTAGTTCTTGCATATTCAAGTAACCACTTCCTGCTGTTGTACTGCCAAACACCATGGCTTTACTGATACTGATATATATATATGTGTGTGTGTGTGTGTGTGTGTATGTAAATTTCCATCGACAAGACGTATTTTCTCCAGGGCAGGAGTGGAGGGGGGGGGGGGGTGATGATATTAAAACATTTGCAATTTCAAGTTTCCTTTTGCCTTTTGCAATAAACTTCTTGTTGTAATAAAAAAAAGAAACTTTTACAAGTAATTTAAAGACATAGTCCTTCCACCTATTCCTAATTGTTCCATTCTTTGTTTTTTTCTCTTGTGTGAAATAGCTTTTTTTCTTTAAATCAATTTTGTTTAAGCATTGGGAAAAGAGGAAAAATAATTCACTTGAAACAACAATACCATTCAAAAAATCATTTTTGTTGTGGTTGACTTATTATTTGTTCACTACCTCACTAAGTGAAAAAAAGGACAAAGGTAAAAATTGCTGAAAAACCGCAACTATCAGGCACTGATATAGATGAAGATAGTCATGAACAATAATAATTTGTTTAAACAATTATTTTTGCTAAATATAATTAATTATCAAGTAACTTATAATGAAAAATAGAGAAACGGTTGAAAATTTCAGAAAAAAATCGCGACATTATACCAATGTAGCAAAGAGAATGTTATTAAAAATGATAATAAATTGTTCAAATAATTATTTTGTTAATTTGAATTCATTATTACTGCACTGCAATTGAAAATTTGAAGAAACCCCAGAAATTTCAGAAAAAACGGCATCTTTCTAGCATTATCCAAATATAATATTATTAATAGTAATAAAAAATTGTTTAAACAATTAATTTTCTTGACTCTAGTTACTCATTTAACTTATCTTAATTGAAAATTTGACCAGAAGTGAATTTTTTTCTTTAACTGCAATTTTGTAGCATTTTTCTGAAAGAATATCATTAAAATTATTAATAAGTTGCTCAATCACTCCTGTTAACATTGATGAACTATCACTTCCCTCTGATCAAAAAATGGACAACAAGTGGGCAATTTCTGAAGAATCCGCGCCTTTCTTACTCCATTGTATGAGAAAATTGCTGAAAACAATAATAAATTGTTTAAACAATTTATGTGAACATCTTGTTATCAGTATGAAGAGGTCGTTTATGTGCCAGAAACAATGTTCATTGAAAAAAAAACACAAAGAAAGTCATAATTAGCGCGAAAACCTCGCAAAACCCATTTTTTCACTTATGGGGTTTCTTTGGGACCCTATAAAACAGACTTATGATGTTGATATTCAAAAAGTAAAATTTTATTCGTATTCTACAGCTAATTGTGAAGAGAAATGTTGAGTTCCAACTCGATTGAGATAATATTGAGGATTCTGAATAAGATTCTCATAAACTTCTTTTTTTCTTATGGGAAATACGTGTTCAATTTCGTGGGGCTTGTGGCACTTCTAAATATAATTTTTTTAAACAAAAGAATGGACTCATTTTTGTATCGATTCGAACAAATTTGTGGGGTGTCCTCATAAAAATTCAAAAAAAAAATTTTCGAATGCATTTTTGGACCACCCTAATGTGGATGTAGGAACGATTATTTTCACAACTGTTTTCGGTGGCGAACTTTATTATGTGCAATCAAGTCAGAAGTTCTTATTCGTTATGTTATCAATCCACAGAAAACACAGAAGATAAACTTTACATCGATTGCCGACGAAAGATTCTCTGCAACAAAAATTAATTTCACAGGATAAACTTTACACAAATATCGGTTGAACTTTCTTTTTTATTCCATGAGAAAGACATGTATTTTGAAAGACGCGAAGTTGGCTGAACAAAACTTTATCTCTTTGAAAAATTCCCTGCAAAAAATTTTATTCTTAGTTTTTTCTGTGTCATGCTCTAATTCTATAATCAACAGATGTCGGCCCTACAATAACGCTGCCGGAACCTATTAGCGATGTGATTACAAAACAGCACTCTTCAGTTTGCCCCAACAAAGCTATATTTGATGAGTTTGAAGCATTATTCAACTATTATGACGGAACGCCAGCCAGAATTAACACAAAAATGGGAGCTGAAAAATCAAAACTAGAAACCCTCATAAAACCTATGTGCCAAGACGATAGCAAAATGAAGACATTGTCAGGAAATCTAGTCAAAAAAGCCTGCAATTCACCAAAAGAAGAATCAAAAATTATCGATGATCTCGTTCAAAAAATTTGCAGCTATGTTTCATCAGTGTAAGTTTTCTCGAAATGCCACCTGTGTCTATAACGTCAAGATTTCTGACATGTTATTCTGAAAGTTAACATTTTCTTAACTACATTTTTGAAAGTAATTCATTTTTTTTCTAGCGTCCAGGGCTGGCATAATGGTACTAAAGTAATGCATTCTCCCCACGCCGGATTCTTATCAGGTATAATAAGACTTTTGAGCAATATGGGGACATATTTGTTTATATTTCTCATTTTATCTCTCACGATTTAATTTTCTGATTAATAGACCCTATTGCGTTGCCTGTGAAGGATGTTCTTGCAAGACAGTACGGATCAGTTTGCCACTTGGAAGAAGACCATAATGATAAGGAGAAGGCATTAACGGACTATTATTTGAAAGTAAAGCATCAAATTAACTCTAAATTTAAAGGTGGGAAATCAAATCTGGAAGATATATTAAAACCGATGTGCCGAGACGATAGCAAAATGAAATCATTATCAACAGATTTGGTCAACAAAGTCTGCCATTCGCCATCGGAACAACCAAAAATTACGGAAGATCTTGTTAAAAAGATTTGTGACGTGATTTCCCAAATGTGAGTTTACTGAAAATCCCATCTAGATCTATAAAATCAAAACTTTGAAAACTTTGAAAAAACTTTCATAAACTTTGGAAGTTTAGGATTTATTTTTGTGAGTGATTTTTAAGAACAATTTTAATTGTTTCTAGCATTCACTACTGGCGCAAATATGTGAGTATAGCATTTTACGACCCCACGCCAAAAAAACATTGATCTGGGATTGGTGGATTTCTCATCAGTACGGAAGAAACTTGCGGTAGCGACTTCAGCAAGGATATTGATTATTACATGTTTATTTTTGGTAAATTTGAAATAACGGGTCTGATGAATAACTTCTGCATTGATTTTAACATTATTTTCCGAAAACACAAGCTTTTACAAGTTCTAAATAAGAGTTTAATATTAGTAATTCATATTTTGCGAGCTGAATGCATTTCTAAAATGTAATGTTTAGAATGTATCTACAATGATTTTAAACTTTTTGAGGACAAAGGTGAGAATGTGAATAATTTGAGAATGATAAATGTTTACAGTTGTATTTGTATGTTTCACGGAGAAAATTTATTCATTAAAAACTCAGTTCAGTGAGTGGTGCATAGACTGCATTGAGATAAAGTTTACAGTTATTTTAGAATTTAATTCAAAACACAGCTATCAAAAATACAAAAGAGTTGTGTAAATTCTCAATTTCAAATGTGAACATTTTGATACGTAAAAATTGAGATGAGGATTGTACTATGTTCATACCAGTATATCATAAAATAACGCAAAGGAATGTGAATTTTTATCGAATGAATATTACAAAGTTTACCTTCGCGTGATATTAACTAGTTTTCTTATAAAATTCAAAAAATATTTTCAAAGATTTCAGAAATATCGGAAAAGTATCTAAAGGATTAATTTAAAAAATATTTTTCAGTTTATAGAACTGGACCAAATTTCAGAAAAATAGCCTGAATGATATTCAGGACTTTTTAAAGCTTGAAACAAATAAGAAATATTTGATTGATTTTTAAAAGTTTCCAAATATTTTTAATCTTATTTATTATATTATTTATTGTTTATTTATTATTAAATTATTTATTCTCTTAACATTAATGTTTAAAAATGAAAAATGACTCCAAATATGCCCAGTAATCTTAAGACAATTTTTTATTACCTTGAAAATTCCCAAAATTTTGAAAAAACTTTAGAAACGTATTTCGACATCTTCAAAAATTTAAATTTTTTTCAAGTTTTTTTAGTTCTTTCTAAATTTTGAATTCATTTTGAAATTGTTAAAAAAACTCCTAAATATATTTGAAAATAATTCAAATTTGTCCTAAAACTTTGAAAAAATTCCGAAAAATTGGAAAAAAAAATTTCGAAAAATCTTCCACATTATTTTTTTCCTAATTTTTGAAATATTTGGCATGTTTTCAAATATTTAGGAATATTCTCAAAGTAAAGTTTGTGTAATAAAAAAGCATATTAATTTTTCCCAGAAATCCGCACAAAAAATTGGAGTTCTAGTAAACTTTTCAATTCAAAATCTTCAAAAATCTACATATTTGTTAAATTTGTTAGAATCATTTTAAGCTTAAAATTATTTTTGTATCCTTTCAAAATATCGGAAATGTTCCATGATACTTTATTTTATTATCTTGAAAAAAAACTTCAAAATTGTCATTAGAAATGTTCCAAAATCAATATTTTGTTTTGAGTTTTTCAAACACTTTCAAATTATTCATTATGTTTGAAATTTTAAAAAAACTTTTTAATTTTCGTTGCAAACCTTCCAAAATATTCATTTTTTAAAAATCTATTGAAATCTTTTCAAGTTTTAAAATTATTCTTGTATCTTTTGAAAACTTCGATAATCTTTTGTATTCGGCTGCTTTTTACTGCCATCTAAAATTGTAGAGAGTTAGACTTAGTTTATTTTTCTTCTGTTAATTGATTCATTTTCGGAAAAGGGGCTGCACCTGAAAATAAAACTGTAAGCTCAGCTCGTATCTCGATGGTCAGCGCCGAGCAGGTAGAATGGAACCCTGTCACACGACTTTATATGAAATTGAGTAAGGAATTTGTTTTCACTTTATAATTATTATTTTCTTAAAGTTTCAATTCAGCTGAAGTCAAGTCTTCATAGTGAGAGGTTCCATTTTGTGTGTATGAACGAGTCTCGTGTTGGATGATGTCTGTTTCCAATTGTGTGGATTGGATTTTATTGGTTTGCCGTTGTGTGGATTAAAAGTGGCGGAATGGCTGTCATTCCATTGTTTATACATTCAATCTTAAGTTCTGTAATTGCTGTCTTACTTTTGTGATCGCTATTTGATTCTCGGCTTTTTCCTCCACTCTTCAAGTGAAGGTTTTTTATGCCACAGAATAAACTCTTTGCTTTGCAAGAAAAATTCGGCTGTGGTTATTTGAACCCCAATACACTCCACTAGCAATTGAGTGACTGATCAACGCTCAAACAATTTGGTGAGGTAAAATGGATTAAATATGGAACACCCACCTTTTTTAGAATATTGTAGCATTCTTGACACTTCTCCTAGAGAACAGTCTGGTCCCTCTATCCGTCTTTCACCTTCAGCCAGTTTTGTGGACGAGGATAATAAAGGTGTTCGCACCAGAAAATCCGCTGCAGTGCGCTGGAGACGTCTCATGGACGTGCCGTCCGCGCACAAACACATATCACCAACCAATCGCGTGCAACATGTCGTGCTGCTAAGGTCCGTGGCAGCACGTACTCAGGAGCGTTGCGAATTAGTATAAGTAGCGACATACTTTTGTATGTCACTGCTCGGACCGCAGCAGCACGACAGGTTGCACGCGATTGGTTGGCGTTATCTGTTCGTGAGCGGACGGCACGTCCGTGAGAAGTCTCCAGCGCACTGCAACGAGTTTTCTTCCGCGAAAACCTTAAAGGTGGAACCTGTCTATCTGCAGAAACTAACCGCCCTGCAGGGTTCGCGATCAGCGGATATCAATCGGATGCACACGCGTTTTGGGGAAATTGCTCCGGAAATACTCACGCGTAGTGTTATTGATAGGTATGAGGTTTTCAAATTTTTGAATGTTATTATTAAATCAAAAATTAACGTGGTTGGTAACTCTGTAGAGTAAATTATCTGATAGCAGGCTTGTAGACGAATAAACGAATTAATGTAATATCAGATAGATTACATTGTTTCAAGAAACAGCAGTAACATAAGTATAAAATTATAAGACAGTGTACTGCTATTCACAATCACTCTTTATTCAACGCTAATTAGTTCAGCTATCATAGTAATACTATATGTAACACCCAAGCGGCTGCGCCCGTCTTGCAAAAATTTATGAATAAAACAATATCTGTACTAGTATTCACCTAAATAGTCAATATTTTTTTTCTAGTACACAAGGAAAATCGCAGTAAAACCCGTTTATAGTACAGCGGATAATTAGATAATTAGATTAATAATTAATTGAAGCATTCCAATTCGTCATATATATATTTTCCTTTGGTTCGCTTGCCACTTTTCTGCCCGCTATAATCTTCTTGTTTGGTTCTGAAAATGAAGCAATATATAAATTAAAAAATGGTTATATCTTATATGAAATACGAAAAAAATTGTGTTGTCTATTTAATTAATTAATTGTTTAGCAAATGGAAAAAAAAAAACAATTTAATCAGCCAATAGTCAATCAAGTATATTTAGCTAAAACAATTTGCAGAGAATGCGCTTACGTCTCTGAATTTTTATTTTCTAACAATGAAAATATAAACAATTTTAATATCCATTGATTAACAAATGTTTGAATAGTAAGTTTCAAAAAGGTTTGAGACAGTTGACTAATTAATTAAAAATGAAAATATTTCTATTACGGTACGTTGAAAATTAAATGAATTCCAACTTCATTTGAAACTAAAAAACAAAAATTACAAAGAACTGTGACATTGAAACATTTTTTTACTCAAACCCTTAAATATTCAATTCATTTTAAGTTGATTTAGATCGTTTATAAATTAAAAATTCCCAAGTTTTTGGTTGTGCTTTTTAAATTCAATCATTTTAATTTCATTTGCAAAATTAAAACTTAGGAAAGGGAGAATTTGAAAATTCAACGCTCAACATAAAAAGTCATAATTCTAAAATTTTAACCATTCAACATTAAAGAAATTATTCAATTCCTGAGGTGTCAATTTCAAATAATTTAGTTCTTATTATTTTTCATTTTAAACAACACAATTTTTCAACTTTTCAGTTGCAGATCGTTTATATTTTAACATTAACTTTAGAAGTATTGTTCATTCTTGAAACTTTCTAATCAAATCTTTTCCAATTTTATTTGATTAATTGTTTTCAAATTTCCAACTGAAAATCGGAAAATGTTGGAATATTACATTTCAATTTTTTACTTACAAATAAAAATACATAACAAGGTTGCTATATATGATTCCAATGTTTCGAATCGCACAATTTTAAGCGTTTCAATTCGAAATTGTTTCCTTAAAGTTGTTCAGTTGTTCAGTTTTTAAAATTTGATTAATATTTATTTATATTCCCTCATTTTGAATGAAAAGTAAAATATTGCTGAATATTAAAAAAAATGTCTTCATTAAAAATTGTCGAATTAAATTGTGGTTAAAAGTGGAATGTTTTTTACGTTGAAATAATATTTGGATAGGATCTGAAATTAAATAGGAGCTTTCAGTTTTACAAATTATTTTAAAATTAAGAATAGTTAATAAAGTTTCAATCGAACGTTTACATTTGTTCAACTACTAAGGCTTTGAATTTTAAAAAATTATATTTTTAACGTTAAAATCTGTAACTTGCTTAGTTTTTAGCAGATTTAGAATCGTCTTGCAAAGTCGATTATTGTTCAATTTTCAACAATCGAACTACAGTTCAATGTAACTTATTATAATAGCAAAAGTTTTTGGTAAAAGTGTAATATTTTCTTCACATCGTGGTTTTTTGTAGAAACTTATATATTACATATCATATGAAAATTAACAATAAAATACAAGCCGAAACGTTTATGCGGATTCTAAAAGTATGGTATGTGAAAATTAAATTTTGTTTTGTTTAAATTTGTGCATTTCTACCAAAATTGAAAGCATTCACATTCTGTAGTTTTCTGTAATACCTTGTTGGTTTAATAACAAAGTAAAAAAAGTAATAATAAGAAGTTACAAGAATTTTTGAGTTGTAGAAACTTGTATTTTATTGTTAATTTTTTTACTCTTCTACCAGAAAATACCAGAAAAAATTAGCTATTTGTATTAGGGTAATTGTCAAATTGTAGGCCAATTTTAGCACGCTGTTCTGTTGTACCGTAAGGTAATGATGCGAGAAAAATGTTGAATTTGAAACTTTTTTAATGTTTATAAAAAATAAAAAAATTTAATTATGGAAAGTCATCTACTTATGAAAGAAAACACAGCCAAGCAAGTAACGGAATGATTTTTATTTTTTTTTTTCACCCCGAAAATGGTTTTTAACGCACGTACGGGAATGACGTTTTTGTTGTCAAGATGCACTTTTCAGTTTAAATATCGGATTCACAAAAAAGAGAATTAATATTTTAAGCCCAATTTTATAAAATCTTGTATTAAACGATACGCCTAATATTTTTGTATTTATTACTCAACTGTAACTACAATATTTTACTAGAAAAAAAGACGTACGGTAATGACGTCTGAAATGGAAAAAATTGAGGGACAGACTTCAAGGCTTTTACAATATTATTTATTTCACATAAAAAATGTGCACACATTAAATTTATGTTCGTGTGAAGTTTACAAACGCGATACGTTAAGCGTTTTTCAGTTTACTATCTAAAAAAAAGGAGAAAATCAGTTTAAGCTTTTGCAAAGTGAGGTTGGGACGCCGTACGGTAATGAAGTTTCAGTGTTTTTAAATCAAATTAAAGTAAATAGGAACATAAATGAAAAAAAAACTGACCATTCCGTAAGGGATGATATTAAGTGTTGTAGTAATGTTGTGCTTTCTTGTGAAAAATTTTGCCACCAGGGTCATTGCTAGAATTATAATATGGGAAAAAACTTACAGTGGCTTAATTTGACACAAATTTTAGCAAGTGTTTTTTTCAGAGATTTTCATAAGTTCAGACACTCTGTCATCCTTGGCACATGGGAGCGATGCTTTGATGAGATTCATTTTTTCGTTTCTGAAAGGTTCACTCTTCCGACAATTATCCGTAACTCGATCTCCGTATCTCGTATCATCATCTGGGAAGTACTGAGCTGCTTCTGCCTCGAAACCATCGGACATTTTTTGAAGATTTTCAAAAGCAGTAGCAAGAGTGGGCCACGCACTTTCGAAATCAAAGTTACATTCTTTCTTCAAACCATCAGGTGTCAAATTAAATATTTCTTGTAGTGCAGATTTTACTTCGTCCTTGTCATACTTGTCGTCGTCGTTTTCAGGTAGTGATGATTTTACCATCCCTTAAAATTTAAAAAGTATATTTATAATATAATGATATAAACGTTCGATACTTTATTCAACAATGAAGAATCCTGTCTAGAAAAATCTATTCGTTTTCTATTCGTTTTTCATAGTAAAACTTTTTTCATTAAAATGACTCAAAGTTGATGCAAGAACGAAAAGAATGTGTTGATTCGAGAGGAATCGATTGACCAACAATATTAATACATTTTATTTAATAGGAGGGAAGTTATGGTAATTTATGTATCTTTGAAATCATTTTTTGTAGCAAAACTTTTTTCATTGACATAATTCAAAGTTGACGCATGAATAGAAAAGACTTTTCGATAATACATTTTCAAATAGAGTGATTCTGATCATTTTTGTAAAGAAATCATAAATCTGGAAAAGGGATTGGATACGACAGAAATTTTTCCTTCCCTCTTCCAGCTCGAAAAAATTTGATTTGTCTGATTTGTCTTTGTATTTGAAAACTTTGGTTTGTTAATTATTTAAAAAAAACTAATGCTTTCATTCGTCTCTTGTGTCGTTTTTCCAAAAGTTTAATTTTTTTATTTTTCATTTTGTCTTTTAACATAAAAAAATCTACTTGTTCCATTAGAAAATTATTGATGACAAATTGGAAGATCCTTTTAGGGTGAATAACTTTTGTGACCCAATTTTTTTTCAGCACTTTCTGTGTTTTTCAAAAAAATTTAATTTTTCCTTCTTTAATGTCAGTTTTTAAGAATAAAACAAAAACGACGCGTCTCATGAAAAAATTGTTCATAACAAATTTGTAGCTCCCTTTCGGATTATCAACTTCTATTGATTCATTTTTTTCAAAAGGGCATAGCAGGATAAGTATGTATAAGCTGTCTCCAGCCGAATCCGTCCGACATATTCACCATGAGTTGGTACTAATATGAGGTTCAATTCTCCAGAAGATTATATCTGAGAAATCATTTTTATGAGAGTTATGGGGGTTAGTCGAAAAATCGAAAAACCTCTTTTTCTCGGAAACGGCTGGGCCGATTTCGTTGGGGAAAAAATATGTTATGGGTCTCAGTGAAGGGATGTTTCGAAAAAAATATGGGACATTCGAGACAAAAAGAAAAGGTCAAAGAAAAATTTCAAAATTTTTTTTTTAATGGGAAATTCTTGAGGCACAATCGCCGTTTTTTGCCTAAAAATACCTTGAATTATGCGGAAAAATGTGTTCAAGTTTGAGATCAATCAGAGTGGCTGCTCATGGTTAAAAAATTAAAAATCTCCAGCGTACCACGTTCAATGCACGTCCGCTGATGTATAATGAGGAGTCTGCAAACTTACGCTGGCATTAGACTCCAAACACTTCGAAAATGCTCGTAAATCAGACAAAAATGGTCCCAAAAAATATAGTACCTTCTATTCATCCGGTATTCTCATCTGATGTTCTTTCATATTTCATTTATTTTGTCTCCTGAACTTGTTAATATGATATTCTCTTGTTTTTTCTAGCTCCTCGCTGAACAAGGTTTTCATATTGAAACTGTTCCGGATTCGTCACCTTTCTTTTTATACTCGATTTTCTTGACATGCTGCGGAATTTTCGCACTTTCGCTCGTTTTGTCAAATGCTTCGCTTTCTCGCGGCTAAGGAAGCAATTCCTCATCGTACAGAGTAAGGCTTCGGTACAGGAATATTAGTTGAGATTAGAGAAGCTTCAGTCATTCGTTTTATGATTTGAAGTTCTTCCTCAGATCTTCTCGTGTTTTTTCCTTGTTGAGATTCCCCGATCCCGATCTTCTTTTGTTCTTTCTTTGGTTTGATGACTGATTCTCCACAGTATATGGAAAGGTCTTCGTTGAGGAATAGTGGTTTGTATTCGAGATTCGTCATTGTTTCAAACTGAGCACGTTACTTATGCTTTCATTCGTTTTATCACGTAAACTTGTTCTCTTGTCGTATTCAATTGTTTTCTCGTTTGAAGTAGTTATTTCGATCTTTCTTCATTTTTGTCGAATTTCACGTTGGTCCTCACAACTTTCTTTATTTTATATAAGCAGTCTATGAGATTAGAGAAGCTTCAGTCATTCGTTTTAACATTTGAAATTCTTTCTTAGATCTTCTCTTTTTTTCCCTTGTTGAGATTTGAGAAACTCAAGTCACTTGTTTTCAGATCTGATTTTGTTCCCGCGACCCCGATCTTGTTTTGTTCTTCATTCGGTTTGTTGACTGATTCTTCACAGTATAGGGAAAGGTCTTCGTTGAAGAATAGTAATTTGGTTTCGAGATTCGTCATTATTTCAAGTTGAGAACTTTACTTGTGCTTTCATTCGTTTTGTGCCCTGAACTTGTTCTCTATTTGTATTCATTTGTTTTCTCATCCAAAGCAGTTATTTCGATCTTTCTTTGTTTTTGTCGACATTCACGACGAAGATTGAGAATAATAACGAATAGAAGATACCGAGGATTGTGATAGGCAAGGGGACTCACCATAAAAAAATCACTCCGAATTGTGTACACCTGCTTTTGAAGTATCATTGGAATATTTTAAAGTACTATTGAATTCTTTCGGAATAGTACGCTGGAGATTTTTAATTTTTTTAACTATGAGCAGCCTCTCCGATTGATCTTGAACTTTCACATATTTTTCTACATAATTCGAGGTATTTTTAGGCAAAAAACAAGAGAAGAAAAGACGATACCCAAAATATGTAACCGGAGGAGCAAGCGAAGCGAGCAGAGAGAACGTCGGTCGTCTCAGTAACTCCTCACGCCACTTCATGTCGTGGCAAACGCTCATTGGCAGGCGAGTTGAGGCTCAAGGACTACCTGGCTATTTTGGGGCCGGTCAAGGCCATACGCGCAAACAGAAAATCAGGGTATGAAAAGAAAGGTGACGAATCCGGAACAGTTTCAATAGGAAAGCCTTGTTCAGTGAGGAGCTAGAAAAAACAAGAGAATATCATATTAACAAGTTCGGGAGACAAAATAAATGGAATATGAAAGAACATCAGATGAGAATACCGAATGAATAGAAGGTACTATAATTTTTGGGGCAATTTTTTCTGATTTACGAGCATTTTCAAAGTGTTTTGAGTCTAATGCCAGCGTAAGTTTGCAGACTCCTCATTATACATCAGCGGACGTGCATTGAACGTGGTACGCTGGAGATTTTTAATTTTTTTAACCATGAGCAGCCACTCTGATTGATTTCAAACTTGCACACATTTTTTCGCATAATTCAAGGTATTTTTAGGCAAAAAACGGCGATTGTGCCTCAAGAATTTCTCATTAAAAAAAATCCAAATTTGATTGAAAATTTTTTTTGACCTTTTCTTTTTGTCTCAAATGTCCCATTTTTTTCAAAACATCCCTCTATTGTAACCCATAACATATTTTTCCCCCACCAAAATCGGCCCAGCCGTTTCCGAGAAAAACAGGTTTTCGATTTTTCTACTAACCCCCATAACTCCCATAAAAATGATTTTTCAGATATAATCTTCCGGGGAATTGAACCTCATATTAGTACCAACTCATGGTGGAAATGTCGGATAGATTCGGCCGGGGGAAGCTTATACATACTTATCCTGCTATGCCCTTTGTGCCATATCTCCATAAATTAATTTTATTAATTTTTTAATATCGTTTTTTACTGATAAAACAAAAACTATGCATCTCATCAAAAAATTGTTTGGAACAAATTTGTAGCTATTTCTTAAGTATCTTAAGTATCTTCGATAGTTTGACCGCAAAATAGAATTTTTCATTCTTCGTTATTTTTTGTGCGATCACAAGTTGAATTTTCGATTTTTGAAGAATATTCAAAAAATTGTTATGACAAATCTTGAAGGGTATTAAAAAGCAATATTTTCGTCGTCCTGGTTTTTTTCCATATCTTGGGTTGTTTAGCTTTAAAATTACATTTTCGTTTGTTCTTTGGAATTTTATAAATGCTGTAACAACTCTGGTAATTTGTTTTTTATAAAAAAAAGTCATCAGAATAATGCTTGAAATCTTTAGGATATTAATAAAAAATTAAAACAAAATTTTAGCTTTCGAAGATTGAGCAAAAATTATAGTAGCTTAAGAATTATGAAAGGTCTCAAGAATATTGAAAAATTTTTCAAGATTTCTGGGAAATAATCAAATGATTTTTTCTTTAAAAAAATTGATTTTAACAGAAAATTTGCTAAGATTTCCAATAATTTCAAAAGATTTCTCAACAAAAAAATTGGAACATTTGAAGGAAATTAGGTTAATTTTTCAAAAATTGTGGGCGGAACTCGAATCATTTCAAAACATGTTTAGAAGTTTTTCAAGAATTTCAAAAACTAGGGGAAAATGTATGAGGATTTGAACAAATTTAAAAGAAAATGTAGATTTTTGAAGATTTAGAAATAAAATTTTTAAGCTTCTTAAAATTTTGAATGGTTTCAAATAATTAAGATTTTTTCATAAGATTTAGGGGAATTCAAACGATCTTTATATTGAAAGCACAATTTTTAAAGAAGATTTGAAAAGATTTCTGAAAATGTCAGAGAAAATAAAAAAAACTTTTCATCCGTTTTTATAAATTTGGAAATTATTTTTGAAATTTCCGGAATAATTCGTTTTAGTTTGGAAGATGTTTGGATATTGATATCTTTAGGTAGAAATTCATTTTTTGTTGTTAAAAATGCAACTGTTTAGTTGCAAATTAATCAGTTTTGTTTGACAATTTTGTTGAAAATTCCTCATTTCTGGATTATTTAAACCCTTTCTCATTGAAGATTAAAATCTATTTAAGTTAAAATGTAAATTATTACATTTTTCTTTTAGAATTCTTCTTTTTTTGGTAGAAATCAGTCACTGGGTTGAAAAGTGAACTGCTTTGTCAAAAATTTACTTTTTTAGTTTAGATGAATTACTCATTCAATTAAAAAATCATCATCTCCGTTAAAAATGTAACTATTCTGTCGAAAATTTATGTATTTTGTAGAAAATTCTTCTTTTTTGGCAGAAAATTAGTTTTCTTAGCTAAGAATTCATCTTTTGGATTTAAAATTACGTTTTCTCTGAAAAATTCATATTTTCACATTCAAAAATTTAACTTTTTTGCAGAAAATTCTTCTTTTTGGGGTTTTTGAGTCCGGGAAAAAACCCTTATAATTTCGGTAAGGTCTGTCATACTTTTTCCACGAAGGGGAAGTGAGGGGAAGTAGGGAGAAGGATAGGGAAGAAGGTGCAATGAGGGTAAAAAGGAGAGGGGAAGTATTAAGCTTGGCGGATTAAGTGAAGAGGAAGTAGGGGAAATTATATAAAATAAGGGGGAAATGAGGAGAAGAGAAGTGGAAGTTGGTTAAGTGAGGGGAAATAACGGATCGGGAAGTAGAAGAATTGATAAGAAATTATTAGAAATGAGGTTGAGTATGGAAGAGGAAGTGATAGTAAGGTCAGGGGGCGTAGGAAAAAGTAGGGGAATTAGTGGAGGGGGAGGTTTCGAAAAACAAAATTAACGCCTTGATAGGTTACGAAACCTATTTCAACGAGAATGAACTTTTCTGTTGAAATTATGACTTGACATATCAGAAATCTTTAAAAGTATTTTTAATTTTCTCAAAAATCTCAGCAAAGTGATATTTATATATCATTGAAAAAAAAATCCTAATGAATAAATAGTTATTCAAAATTTTAATTTCTCATATAAATTTTTTTCCCATCAAATTCGGAAAACGATACGATCGAAGTTGATGTTTTTCTATTAAGAGTAAAAGTTAATCAATCCAGGCTTAAATAAACATTTTTAGATCCATACTCAGTTTTTTGAATCTCAGACTGGAGAACGTATTTCACTCCATATGTTCTTGCAATATGAGCAAAATTTAGTGAATTTTTCAATTTTAGAGAGGGTGATTATTCCTTCAGGTGTGAAAATATGAATATTAATGTGGAAATAATTGTATATAACATAAAAAATAATTTGTTTGATTAATTTTTCTTCACGTATACTCACCGACGGAAAGTGCCATCAAAGCAAAGGTCAAGAATTTCGCCATGGTCGTTTATAAAAAAAAACACCATAAAAATCAGGAAATTTACTTTTTTCTACTAACACCGGAAAGTGGATGGCCGACCATTTATATACAGAAATTTTTTATACAGTAACCTTTAAAACCAGGAAGAATTTTATTTACCTTTCATGAAAAACACGTTTACGAAAACTAGTTCTTCTTATCACAGTTTCATTGCCAGACTTCAAAGACGCTCTGATTTTTCGAATAATAAATTTTTTTCTCTGTGGAATTAAAAACGCGGTCCCTTCGATATTGTTTAATTTTTGAAATAGTTTGTTGTACATAAAGTACTGTCTCAACTTTACGAAATAATTTATTTAATCTTATTGTTTTAAGCTAAGAAAATTATTTCTTTAAATCAAATAAATTTTTTTTCATTCGCTCACGAAATCTAAATTAGTAAGAGGAAGGAGGGGGTTTAGAAAAATGTTACAATGCGTTACGGGGGGGCGGGGGGGGATCGAGTCTTTTACGTAATTTTTTTAACGAATTCATGAAGGAATCTATGGAAAGAAAGTTTCTTCACAAATTTTCAAATTACTGCTACTTTCAAAATCATTCAAAATTTTTTGAGTTTATCGTATTCAGCCAAGATATTGGAAAAAGTTCGAAGGTGTTTCTGAGATTTCCAAATATTTCAGAAGGTTTGTAATGAAACTGAAGAATGAATAAAAAAATGTATTAAATTTCCAAATTACGTAATTTTAATCAGTTTCCAGCCAAAAACATTGATTTATAAATCAAAATTTGTTTTAAAATCTTTTGAAATATTCTCTTGACAATTTTTTTGAAAAAAATTGTCTGAAACTTGTCCAGGAATCTAACTAAAATTTTTTTATTACCTTGAAACTCGAATTTCTCCTACAATTTTCCGAAAATCCTTCAAGAATGGAAAAATTGCCTTGAATCCTTCCAGATTCTTTTTTGTAAATTTAAAAAATCTTTTGAAATCAATTTGAAAAAAATCATTTTTAGTTTTTGTAGGAATTTTTATAAAAACTTTTTTTATTAATTTGAAACCTTTCAAAATGCTTTTAGATTACTAAATTCTTTATTCGAAATCTTCAGAAATTTTCGCTAAAACAAATTTTTTTCACGTCTTTCAAGTTTTAAACTGTTTTGGAATCTTCTAAAAACTTTTAAATGTTTCTTTAACTCCATAAATTTTTTCTAAATTAATAATCATTCAACTGGTATTTATTAATCAAAGTTTTTTTAATATTTTTGAACATTTTCAAAGATTCTTGAAAAGCTTGAAAAATTTTGTATCGGAATCTTCAAAATTTTGCATTTTTGTTGTAAATATTTGTTATTTTCTACAATAATTTGCATAAAAATGATAGTGTTTTTATGTATTCAAACACTCAAATTGGAAAACTGTAAAATTCTGAAGTTTTTTGTAATATCTTAGAGATTTCTACAACAATGTAAAAAAATATTTAAAAAATTTAACAAATTTTTGAGTTATGGAAACTTCTAATTTATCGCCGATTTTTTTTATTTTCCTAAAATAAAATACAAGGGAAAATTAGCTAATTGTATTTAGTTGTATATTTTTGTTGAAGTTTGTACACTCTTATACAAAAAAGTACATTTTTTAACAAAAAATTACAGTTTTCGAAATGTACATTCTTGCAAAAAAATTTGCTACCAGGGATTCTTCTTCTATATGACGGCAAGGGTGGTTCGAAAAAAACAATTCTGGAAAAAGTAGCGTATTAGAATCCTAAAAAAGAATAATTCATTTAGAATTGATAGAAATGAGATTTTAATCAATCTCTTCTGAAATCGACAAGATCCAGGAATCAAAATTAAAATTACGGCACATTTTTGAAAACCTGGAATGGAAAAAATTTAATCTGAAGAAAATCTAAAAAATGCTCTGCAGACAGGAAACTTTTCAAACATTTTTTGTAGCTTTTCCTTGACATTTTCGTAAAAAATAAATAACAAAATAATAATATAAAATTAAACAAAAAGGCTCTTAGTAACTATTTCGAGTAAAGTTTTAACTCAATATGATCCATATAGAAAATATGTAGAATATTTAAGACATTTATTTTATTTAAGAAAAATGCATTTACAAAAAAGAGACTGTTTAGAAAAATGAAATTCAAGAATTTTAACTAAGACAAAAATCAAATTCAAAATCCCATTTAAGGTCCAATAATCAAGTCAATATATAGAATTCCTGAAAATAAAACAAGAATTCAACGATAAAATTTGGACAACCACCACAAAATGCTCCTATTGCAATTCCTGAAAAAAATAAAATAAAAATTTGTTTCTTTGGACAAAAATAAAGAAGAGGAAAGAAAAATGAGAAAGCAACCAACCAAATCCCCTTCCTTCTCTTTTTTATTTCTTTCGTCTTTTTTATTTTTATTATTATCAAATCACAATAAAAAAGCATGCAAAGTATTTTTTAATTTAATAATTTCAGTTATTAATTTAATTTATTAATACAAAGTTAAGTAGATACTTTGCATGCTTTTTTATTGTGATTTGATAATAATAATTAATAATAGATAAATAAAATAATAATAATAAATAATAAAAATCTCATTTTTTTTCCTCTTCTTCATTTTCGTCTAAAGAAACAAATTTTTTTTGTTTTTTTATTTCATTTTGTTTTTTAGGAATTGCAATAGGAGCATTTTATTGAATTCTATATATTGTTTGGAAAATTATTCTCTCTATTGTCTATCTATTATGTGTTTAAAACTAAAAGGTATCTAGCAGATATCTAAGAAAGAATAGTTATAAACAATAATAAATTGTTTAATCAATCAAGTTTAATAACTTTTGAATTAATGTTCACCTTGCTCTAAGTAAAAAGTTAACAAAAGGTGGAAAATTTCAGAAAAAACCACAACTGTCAATTTTTAGAAATTATTAACCAATAATAATTATGTACTTGTTATTCCTAAACAAATGAAGTTATTAGGTCAGTTATTCGGTCTATAGTACTTCTTTTATTTCGTTATCTTTAATAATTCTGTGCATTGCAAGGGTTTATTTAGACCACCCGTCAATGGCAGATACCCTGGTTCCGTATACACACGTCTATACGTATATACGTGGGTATACGTATATGGTTTATTTTCTGAATCGGTAATACCAAAGAAAAATATATATATCTGGGCGCCAGCCAGGACCCTTGAGTGAGATATACACTCACAAAGGAAGGAAATATCGAAAGAACTAATCGATGACCCGGCAAAATTTTTCGGAGAGAGAGTCCAGAATGCCATTCTCTGAGCGAAACCTGAAACCTATAAGAGAGGAGAGCTAGGGGAGCATGGGATCGCAGGGAGGGTTCTTAAAATTCAAACGGCCTTTTTCTTCATCTTAACACGACAGAAATATGAATTTATTGGGACAAGTTAACATCCGAAGATCTAACCCTTAAACCGGAAGTTACAACCCGGCCACGTGGCCGGAAACAAGGGAGCCGCATTCACCATTTATATACCGATCGAAACGCACCTTACAAGAACAAAATGGACTTTACGCGAGGACCCCGGTCGCACTCTGACTCCGGTTGGCACTTCAAAAGAAAACTAAAACCACTTTACACCAAAATAAAGAGAAGGAAGGGAACGGAGCACTCTTAGAAGGGCAAGCCAGGCAGCGGGTAGGCTGTGAGCGGGTCTACAGGACCCATGGCGTCAACCAGCCTCCTCTGCCGCGTCGCTTGCCGAATTAAACAAAAGTGGTTACCTCTGACATCTCGCCACAACCCGTAGTAGAGGATCGGTTCAAGGCTCCCAAAATCCAATATTCAAAATCCAATATATATACAAAATCCAATATATCCAATGTATCCGATCTTCCTTCCCAAAATTTTTCCGGCTTCCGTGCGGCGGATAAACGTAGCGTATGTGTCCCTCGCAAGACCAAGAACGAAAGTGTCCGTCTTCATGCGACGCACCACGACCGTGAACACTCAGGTTGCTCGCATGAAGGCGTATTCACAAACCTCGAGTCAGCGCAACTATCGGTAGAACTATGAACTAAAGTTTCCTCGTTGGCTAAAGGTGTGACAATATTCCCTGACAATATTCGCGGAACATTAACATAAATCCTATCGGCATACCTAAAATTACGATTTCTACGCTAAATACTAAACTTTCATCGGAAATCTAAGGGTTACCGAGTTTCGACTACAGCGCGCCTGGCAGGCGGATTACAAACTAAATGGTCACTAGCAAAGATTATAAACTATTTGCCGCAAATGAATAGTAACAATGTCCAATTTCTCATAAACAACTCTTATCTAGACATAAATTCCCAAGATTCATGAAACTTTGACAAGAGAAGGTTTCAGGAATCTTGGAAAGTTTCCAACTACAGTTTGGCGGGAAAATTCAAAAATAAGAAATGAAACGGAACATCGCATGAGGCCAGTCAACTAAATTTACGCGGACCTAGGCTCGTGGATTTATAAAAATTATGTCACGACGCGCCAATAAACCAACCTCGACCAGACGCAAGCGCGCATGCGCATAAACTTAAATGGGACCTTTCGCGCATTTCGAACTTTTTGTCTAATGAAACCTTTCATGGGTACTTGAATACCTTTATGCTAGATGAAAGGTTCCATGGAGACATAACCCTAAGTAAAATATAGTTTAACAATCTGCATAAGTTACCGAATTTACAGTTTTCGACGCGCGCTTTGCTCGGTAGTCCTTCGCAGGGCGGTCGGATTTCGAAGTTGAAGTTCAGTTGGTAGCCCAGCCAATGACCGTTGAAACTGCTCTTATCAAATTTCCGGTCAGAAGTCGTAAACTCCCTCAAGATGGCGTCACCTATGTAACCATTCCAGCGTATCAGAACCTTGGTAATCCTTTGACATAGTGGCTCAGCCCTGGTTGTCATGCAGTAGTTAGTTGTATCGTATATGGTGTATTGCACACCGGATGTCGAGGAATATACCGCTGCATAGTGGAAGATGGCGATCAGAAATGAGATCACTACTGAATTTTCGGGGCCCGCCATCTTCTATTGTGATCAGGAAGATGGCGGCGTAGAGTAGTAAAACCGTGATTGGTGGCGGATCTCTGACTCAGGGTGCGTTGCCTAACTCCAAGGAACCCTTTGCTGCACCTAGCCACCCTTGGCTTTCTTGGACTTGAGGTTCGAGTGACGTCACGCCTTGCTGACATGGCGCTTAAGGACTGGTGGGGATGACGAGCAGATATGGTGCTAGTGATATGGAGCGTTCATGGCCCGCCATCTTGGATTGAAGCCGGTAACCATGGGAACGTGGGATGCTTGGACCATGGTTGGTGATTGGTACGTTGGAAACTCCTAGTAAACCCCTGATCGGACGACCCTTCCCTGGCTCCTGTAATTGTTGTCGTTGATCTCGGTTTTGACAGATGGAGGTTAGGTACATGAAAACAGAATTTCCGGAGTAAATAATCTAAATGAACAATTTCTGACGAGTGCTCCTGGCCGAGGTGACTTCCGCTCTTGGTCTCGATGGGTTCAAAATCTCATAAAAACCTTTAGTACGGATATCACTTTGAAGTGACAGGTAAGTCAAACTTTACCCTGTCACAGCATTTTTTAAAGTATCAAAATAATATTCAATTTTTCGGAGCATGAAATTGTTCAAGTATTCAATAAATAAAATAATTATATTCAGAGATATTTATTTAATAGAATAATTTATTTAAAGACATTTCTTGTCGCTTAGAAGCAGAGTATTCCAATATGTAGAAGTTTTGAAAAGATTTAAAAAAAAAAATGAAAATTGAACAATTTAAGAAAAATTGTAAGCAGCATTTTGATGATTTTGAACGGAAAATTTAGAAAGTTCTCATAAATTTTGAGAGGGTTCAAGAGAATAAGACATTTTTCGTAGTATTCCAACTAAAATATGAACTAATTAAAAAAAATATATATATTTTCATTAAAACTATTGGACAGATTTCAAAACATTTCACAACATTTTTAAAATTGTCAAAGGAGAATCTGAAAGATTGGAAACCAAGTCATTTTTAATTATATAAAAAATATTCTTCAGAAAAAATGTGGATTTTTGATCATTTATAAATAAAACTCGTAGTTTTTCCAGGCGAAGGTTCATAAGAATTTTGAAAGGACTCAAGGGAATAAAACATTTTTTTATTTTGAATAGATAGTTTTGATTTTCAGAAAAATCGCCGCTATTTCGTTAATCTTATTCATTTCATTTCAAATTTTCCAATGTTTTCCAAAAGAATGTGAAATCCGTCAACAGAATGAAAAAATGAAATTTCGTAACCTAATTCGTCGAGAAACTACAGCTTTTCAGAAAAAAGAGGATACAACTCTTCAAAAAAATCGGCTCACCAAGCACAGTTTAACTACTCGTAGCAAGTAGTAGCGGCCGTCCAGGCTTATCGGGTCCGGCTGACTTGTACGGCCTTTACTACTCAAAATGGTAAAACAATGTTTCATCAATTAATTATTCACTATGACTACTACATTTGTTTATATTGTATTCTTAATTGTTTATAGCAATTGAATTGTTTAAAAATCATTTTTTTGCATAATTCAAAAAACTTCTAGGCAGACAGCTGTTTATAATACTCTTTATTACATGCTAATAAGTTTGATTACAATAATAATAATATTAATGATAATGATAATAATTCATGAAACAAACAAGCGGCTGCGCCCGTCTTGCAAATCCGTATAAACAAAACAATATCTGTACTAGTATTCACCTACAACAGTCAATTTTTTTTGTAGTACACAAGGAAAATCGCAGTAAAACCCGTGTATAGTACAGCAGATGATTAGATAATTAGATTCATAATTAGATTCAAATATTCCAAGTCGTCATATATTTTGTGATTTGGTTCTCTTGCCAATTTTTTACCGGCAATGATCTTGTTGCTTGGTTCTGAAAATGAAGCAATATTTAAATTAAAAAATGTTTATATCTTATGTAAAATACAAATGAGGAAACTAATTCTGTGTATTTCAACCGATTAATTGCTTGCCAAATCGCAAAAATGGTTTCATCAGCCAATAGTTAATCGAATGAATTCAGCTGAAACGAATAAAGAATCAAAAATGATTAGAAAATTTTTTTTTCCAATAGAACGAACACAAATTGAGCTTGCATCATTTTCGAATAAAAAGCATTTGAAATTGATTAATTTTAAGTTAATAGATCTTAAATTCGGAAAATTGGAAATACAGCGAAATTCAAAATTTGGGAGTTTGGTATTGAAAGGAATTATCTTTATAACTTGTGGTTTAAATATTTTTCTGAACAGTCGCGGAGTTTTGTAGAGATAAAAAAATGAAATTATAGGCAAAACTTATTTCGAAGAATTCGAAAAAGAATTTAGATGCTTTTTATTAATTTTGAAAGATTTATGGAGATTAATTTTTTTTAAGACTTCTGTGAAAATTTCAAATGGTTTTCAGGTTTTATTTCACGACGATAATATTGCGTTGTAAGGATTTCAAAATGTGTGGAAAAGGAATATGGAAGACTTCAAGACAATTTTTATTTTTCAGGATTTAAACAATTTTCAGGTAATCTGAATTTGGCAGGGTGTCAAGAGAATTAAAAAAAAAGTTCTTACCATTCATGGTGAAATTTTAAATAATAATTCAAGCAATAATTATTTCCTAAAATTGTTGAGAAGATTGTAAAAGATTTTGAAGCAAAATTGTGCAATTTTGCCAAATTGGATCATTGAAGAAAAAAAGTCTGTGCAAGTTTAAGAGATATTCAGAAGTTTTCAAACGATTAAAAAATAATTAAAACTCATAAAGATATCTTAAGAATTTTGTAAGGTTTCAAGAAAATGAAAACAAAAATAAATGGGCTTCTGAGAAAAATTGAAATGATTTTTCATTCGGGAAAAGAATTTTACAGAGAATATTCAAAAAGATTTCAAAACATTTGAGGAGATTTCTAAAATTGTAAAATCAAAATCTGGAAGATTTTGGGGCAATTTTTTTCAATTTTGTAGAGTTTGACGTGAATTCAGAAAAAATTTGAATAATATCAAAATATTAGAAGGTTTAGAAATTCTGAAAAGATTACAAAAAAATGATTTTCTTAAGATTAAAAAAAGTCAAATGAATACAAAAAAATATTTATAAGATCTAAAGAGACCCAAAAAGAATTTTAAACATCAAAAGATTTTTAAAAATGTAGATTTTTAAAGATTTCAAAAAAAGCTTCAAAAGTTTTGAAAGAATTTTGAAAGGCTTCAAAAGGATAAACGAATTTTCTCAAAATTTTTGGGAAAATTTGGAAGATTTCAAGGCAATCGTTTTTTTTTTTTTCACATTTCTTCACATTTTTTTCACATTTACATTTTGAATGATTTTTCCAAATTTGGAGAAAAAATCGTGTCAGCTAAAATATTTTAAGGAATTATCTTTTTATTTGAAAGTTAATCTTCTTGTTTGAAAATTCTTCTATACAGTTAACAATTCAAGTATTCTAGTTAAATATTTATTATTTCTATTAGATATTCTTCTTTTAGGTTGGAAGTAAAATTATTTCTTTAAAAACTCATGTATTTTGTTAAAAAATTGCATTTTTTGGTGGAAAATTAATCTTCTTTTTTAAAAAAGCATAATTTTTTAGTTGAAAAGTCATCTTTCCGGTTTAAAAATCAACTATTTTAGTTGAAGATTCATTGTTTTAGTTGAAAACTCTCATGTTTGGGTTGAAATTAATTTTTTTAACTAAAAATGTTATTATTCCATTTTCGGTTGAAAAATATTATTTTGTTAATTCAAAATTCAACTGTTTGGTTGAAAATTCATGCATTTTGTTACAAAATTATATTTCTTGGTAGAAAATTAATCTTTTTTTTTTGAAAATTAATCTTGTTTAACAATTCATCTCTTTGGTTAAAATTTCAAGTGTTCCCGTTAAATATTCATCGTTTTAGTTGAAAATTCATCTTTTTGGTTTAAAATTCAACTATTCCAATTGAAGATTTATAATTTTATTTGAAAATTCATCACTCTGGTTGAAAGTTGAACTATACATTTTTTGTGACTTTCAAGTTACAAATCATAAAAATTATTAGTTGAAATTTTCGATTTTAATTCAGTTTCGAAAGGTTTCAACATATTTCAAAGAATTTCGAATATTTAAAAGGATTTTGAACATTTTACAAAGATTTAAAGGATTTCAAAGATTCGAAATGATTTCAAAAGGCTTAAAAACATTTTAGAAGATTTGAAAAGGTTTCACTATTAATTCACTGATTTCAACGAATAAAAAAGATTTCACGAGCAAAGATGTAAGGACAATTTCGCAAATATTTAAAAAGATTTGCTAAAGATTAAAAAAATTTCAAAATATCTCGAAGGTTTTAAAGGTTATAGTAAACTAGATTTTTCAGGTTTCAAAAGATTTTACACAGATTAGAAATATTGTTATGATTTTAAATGAATACAAAAGATTTCAGAAACAAAGATTAAAGAAAGCTTCCACAAATATATCAAAGATTTCATAACAATTTCAAAAGCTTCCAAAAAATTTCAAATGTTACAAGGATTTTAAAGTTTTAATTGATTTCAAATATTTTACGAAAAGCTGAAAAGATTCTAAAACATTTCACAATAATTGTAAGATTAGCAGATAAGCTAGGCCGGTTCTGGACTAAAAAGTAAGACGGAGTCTGGA
>CAKNXH010001971.1:49157-71794 GCA_932178445.1 Andricus quercusramuli
CTATTAATCCTTCTTTATGTTCTTTCAACTCTTTTTTATCATTCTCTCTTATACATTCGTTCCTTACTCCCATCACAATTCCTCCCATTGCTCTGCCCTTTTTATTCCTCCTCTTTGCATTTTGAACCTGCCATTTGTAACCTCTTGGTGATCTTCCCCTTACTCTTTCCCATCCCTTTTCATCTAGCCATGTCTCCATCATTGCAACTACATCCCATTGTGTCAAATTTTTCATGAACTCCCTATCCTTTCTTTCTAAGCCTGCTATATACCAGTAGCATATCCTCCATTCTTCCCTACTTTCGTTTCCTGTTTCTTTTGGTTTCTCACTATTTCTTATTTCTTTACCTCCCGTTTCTTTCTCTTCTAGTTTCCCGATACTTCATTTTTTTCTAAATCTTCCCTGTCCTCATCCCAATTCCACCATACACCTTCTATCTGTATTTTCCCATACTTAACCCATGTTCTTCTTCCTTTTTTTCCTCTTCCGCTATTTTCCTCAACCTATACTGCATGTTCCTTTCTACCCATGTCAAATCATCCTCTATTCTCTCCGAGCTTCCATATAACATCCTCTTCTTTGTCATCACTTCCCTCTTATGTTCCCATTTCTTCAGTTTCACTAGTGCTATTCTCTCCCCTCTTCGCTCTTCCCTTCCTACACTTCGCACTTCCTCTATCTCTACCTTAGCATCAATCCTTCTTATTACTTCTTCCACTCCTTCCCTCAGCTCCTTCCCCTCTAATCTTAGACCCTTTATCACTATGTTTCTTTTTCTTTCTTGTCTCTCTTTTTTTTCTATTCTTTGCTCTATTTTTCTCAGCCTTTCCTTCTCCTTTTTCCCAATCTCCCCACCTCCAAACTCACAGTTTGAGCTTTCAATTTTTTTTATTCTACCTTCCAACTCCTGTACCTTTTTATTAGGCTCTTCCTTCTTTTCTAGTCTTTGCTCCAACATCTGCATCCTTTTCTCTAACTTTTCCCTGACTTCTTCCCATTTCCTCATTTCTTTCCTAAGTTCTGCCATTTCCTGTCTAATTTCTTTCCTAATTTTCTCCACCCTTTTCTCCTGCCCTCCTTCATACATCCCCATCACTTTTATCATCATTTCGCGCGTTTCTTTTAATCTTTCCATTTCCATCGGATCTTTAGCCTCATCTCTATCTCTTTCTGTCCCCTTATTTTTCTCATCCATTTTTGGATTTTTCAAGCTTGCCCCAATAACTTCCTTGTCTTCACTGCTTCCCCGCTCCTCTCTCTTCCTTTTTAAGAATGCCTCAATTGATCCCATGCTTTTCGCCGTCAATCTATCCTTTTCTACTGTTTTACGATACTTTCCCCTTGCCCTCCTTTCTTTGCTCTCCCCTTTCGGTGTACTAAAAACTTCCTGATCCAAATCCCTGCTTTCCTTACTAGTATTCGCTCCGCTAGCCATGAATCCAATTCAAACAATCCCGCCTTCTATCGTTCTCTGTGTCCGTCTACCGTCACGTCTACCTGCCTTGCCTTTCTCCCTCTCTACCCTGCCCTGCTACGACACGCTACGACCAACCTGGTCCTCCCACCCTGTCACAAACCTCAAAGCCACCTAACCTCAACTTCCACACAAATCTGTCTTGATCCCCAAAACTATCCTCACCCCCTTGTCAATCTTTCAATCCCTCAATCAATCCCTCGCAAACGAACCCCTCTACACACATCCACAATCCACTCACCAAAAAAAAAGCTTTGAAGATTTTAAGATTTGTTGAAAAACCTACTTATTTCAAAAGATATTGAAAGTTTCAAAAGTTTTTAAGAGAATCGAAAATTATTTTAATTTTCAGAGTATTTATAAAATATAAAAAAAATGTTGGCTTTTGAAGATTATGAAAAAATGTATTAGCTTCTCAAGAATTATAGAAGTTTCAAGACAATTGAATATTTTTCTTAAGATTTTTGGAAAAATATCAACTGATTTTCTATTTGAAAAAAAAAATAAAGAAAATTCGCAAAGCTTACAATATATTTTGAAAGGTTTCTCAGAATTAAAAAACAATTTGATGATTTAAAGGATATTTAGTTCATTAAAAAAAATTTCGGGTAAAATTCGAATTATTTGGAAACATTTGCAAATTTCAACAAATTTGAGAAAAAATGTAGATTTTTGAAGATTTAGAAATAAAATTTGGAAGCTTCTTGAAATTTTCAAAGGCTTCAAATAATAAAAAGGTTTTCCTAAGATTCAGGAGAATTCAAATGACTTTTTATGTAGGAAAATTTATCTTTAAAGAAAATTTAAAAAGATGTCTAAAAATGTCGAAGAAAATCTGAAACACTCTTATCCATTTGTTTAATTCCGAAAGATTTTTCAAAATTTTGGGAATGATTCGAGTTAGTTTAAAAGATAAAAATGCAACTCTTTTGCTGTAAATTAATCTATTTTGATTAAGATATTTTTTTGGAAGTTCGTCTTTTTTGGATTATTTAAACTTTTTCATTGAAAATTACAATATTTTCCAGTTTATATTTGAATTATTATATTTTCCTACGAGAATTCACCTTTTCTTGTTGAAAATCAACCATTTGGTTAAAATTAATTTCTTATTTAGTTAAAAAATCATCTGACTCATTAAAAATGTAACTATTTTGTTGAAAATGTATGTATTTTGTAGAAAATCAGTTGCTTTTTTTGTCGAAAAATTAATTTTAATAGTTACAAATTAATTCTTCAGGTTTCAAATTACCTTTTATCTCAAAAATTCATTGTTTAACGTTAAATTTTTTTTAGAAAATTCGTCTCCTTTTTTAAAAATATTCTCCTTTCTCGTTAAAAATGCAACTTGTTGAAAATTAATATCTTTTGAAATATTAATGTGAAATTAATTGCATCCAACATAACAAATAATTTGTTTAATTAATGAAATTTTTTCACGTGTACTCACCAACCGAAAGTGCCACCAAAGCAAAGGTCAAGAACTTCGACATGGTCGTTTATAAAAAAACACCACAAAAATCAGAAAGCTTACTTTTTTTCTTTTTACTTATTTTTACACTAAAACTGGAATGTGGATGGCAAGCCATTTATAAGCAGTGATTTTTGACGCAGTAACCTTTAAAACGAGGAAATAATTTATTTACCTTTAGTGGAAAACACGTCTACAAAAACTAGTTTTTCTTATCAAAGTTTCATTGCCAGGCAAAAATAAGTGAAGAAACAAATTTTTTAATCAGTAAATATCTTCAGTTGTCTTTTTGAAATTTACAATTAAAAAATTTTAATAATTCGAAAAAAAATTTGCCTAATTTAATTTTTTTTAATGTTCTAACTCACGACAAAATTTTTTTTCCGAAAAACCAAAATAAAAATAAGATAATTTTTGAACAAAATAGTTCAATTGTTGAATTAAGAACATCAGTTTTTCACAAAAAATGGAATAGTTACATTTTCGTTTCAAAAAATTAATTTTCAATTGAAAAAACTGAATTTTCGCTCAAATTGTTGAATGTTCAAGTCTGCAAGAAGAATTTTCTACAATGCAGTTGATACTTCAACATAAAAATGTGAAATTTCAATTTAAAAGTTAATTTTCAACCAAAAATTGAAATTTCAAGTTAAAAAACCTAGTTTGAAAAAAAAATTTAACTGGGATGATGCGATTTTAACTGAAAAATGACGAAAGGACACATTTTTTACAAATTACATGAATTTTCAACCGAATATTTGAATTTTCAAAATAAAAAAGATCAATTTCGAACCGAAAATGGAATTGCTACATTTTCAATTAGAAAAACTAATTCTCAAATAAAAAAACCAACTTTCTACCAAATTATTGAATTTTTGAGCAAAAGGAAAAAACTTTCTACAATATATTTTAATTTTTAAGTCAAAAATATAAGCTTTTAATACAGAAAATAATTTTCAATCAAAAATTGCAATTTTCAGTTTGAAAAAATGAATTTTTAACAAAGGAATTTGATTTTCAACCAAAAAGACAGTTTTTCAACAAAATAAATATATTTTCAACCAAATAGTTAAATTTGTAACCAACTTTCTGCCAAAAAATATAAATTTTGAACGAAATTTGAACTTGCAATAAAATAGTTGAATTTTCGACTAAAAATGATCAATTTTCAAACACAAATGGAACAGTTCCGCGAGTTTAAAAAAATTAATTTTCAACGAAAAAAAAGGTTTCAACAATAGTTACATTTTCAAGTGAGGATTTAAAAAAAATTAGAAATTGCTCAAGGTAGAACATTCAAAGTTGCAACTGATGAATTTGGAATATTCAATTTTTTAAATGAGTATTTAAAATTGTACATTTAAACTTTTCAAACTTTTCAATTTAAACTTTTTCAAGCTACAATTTATAAAATTGATTTTAAACTAATACCAAGATCAGAATTGAAAAAAATCGCTCTATAATATATAATAATAATAATAAATAGTTTGAACAATTATATTTGCTAACATGAAATTATTATTAATAATCATTATCTAATTATCAATATGAATCAGTATTTTACATATTAGAAATAATTTGAATTTAAGAAACAGCAAAAAAATTACTATCAGCGCCAAAATCTCGCAAAGTCCAATTTGTCAATAATTGTTTTTCGTCGAATTTCTATAAAACCGACTTATGGGGGTGATTTCCAAAGAGTAATTATTCATTTTTAATTATTCATATAGTAATTTAGTGATTGTGAATTCTCTTTTGTTAAAGCTCCTTTGATTTCAACGAACACATATTATCATATTATAAAATGATGTACCCATTTTATTTTCCATTATTACTTTAAAATTTAATTTAATTTGTTTATCCTCAATGTTAATTAGCTTCAATTTTTATTCTTTATAATAATCTTACAGGGCTTTCAAAAAGTCAGAGAATTCTGAGAAAATCTTGAAAAAAAATCAAGAAATTTCTACAAGAGGCGGATTGACTTTTTTCTTGAAAATCAATATTTTTCGGGTTCAAAATTCAATTGTTTCTAAAAAATTTTTCTTGTCCAGAAGGTTTAACAATTCGGATGATCTTTTGGTTTTTTCTTGAAATTTTAAAAATCAGTAAGAATCATTTCGTACTTTATATTCGAAAGAACAAACTTCAAGGATAGTGTTCAATGATAGAAACTAATTCAAAATTACGAAAGACAGAACCAGAAGATAAATAATGACTTTTACTTCGTTTCTAAAAATATAATTTCTAATCACATATCGATGTTTATTTAAAAACACTTCCTATCGCCCAAAGGTAGTGCAATGGAATGTATGTTAAAAGTTTTAAAAAGATTGAACAATAACTAAAAACTTGAAAAAGGTGAAAAAAATTTGTAACCAAATTTTAGACAAAAATTTGGAAAAGTCTTATGGATTTTGAGAGGGTACAAAAGAATAAAACATTTTTCGTCATATTCCAGTCAAAATTGAAACTAATTTTCATTTTTGAAAAATTAATCTCAAGAAAATATTTCAAATGATTTAAAAACATTTCAAAACATGTTGAAGATTCTCAAAAAATAATATGGAAACTTATTTTTTCAAAACGTCATATGAGAAAATTTCAATACCTTTAATCTCGTTTTTGTAATGACACAATAAAAAAAAGCAATTGGCTGGAAGTTGTTGTCGTCTGATGTCACCACATTCATTTAATTATCCTGATTCGTTGAGAAACTCCAGCTTTTCAAAGAAGAGGATATAATTCATAATCGATTTTGGCCCACCAAGCACTGATTTTACTACTCGTTTCAAGTAGTATCGGCCACCCAGTCTTATCCGATTTGGCTGACCTGTACGGCCGTTACTACTCAAAACTCACTATCGCTGAAGTCGGGTCCAGAAGTCCCGACACCTGGCTTTGAAGCCTTATTACTTGGAAAAAAAAAATTGCAGAATGTTCAGTCAAACATAGAAACATTCTTGAACAAAATACTTGTAAACTGGTGCCAGTTTTATTTTCGTCAAAATTTTTTTGCTTTTTCTGTGATAGAAAATGTGTGAAAAAACAGGAGAAATGACCCTCAACTTTCACTACGTCGACTTTTTGCACCATGTTTCACACAAAATTCATTAAAAAATTCTTTGATTTGAAAATTTATTTATTTGGTTCAAATTTCATTCTTTGAAAATTTATTTCAACTGATTTCAATTAAAAATTAGAATATTTTCATTGAAATAGCAATTATAATTTTTTCTTTTTAAATCCAGCTTATTTGGTTGAAAATTCAACTGTCCAGTTAAAACTTATATTTTTTGTTGAAATTTTGATTGAAATGCAGAAATATCCAAAAATCATTGGAAATTTTCTTAAGAATCTTGGGAAAATTATATTTATACCTATAACCTTAAAAATTAATAACTTGAAGGATAAATAGTTATTCCAAATTTTTATTTTGCATGAGCAATTATTTTTTGCCTTAAATCATAATTGGTTGTAATTTTTCTTTTTTCTTGAATAAAAATCATCTTTAATTGAAAATTAATTTTGTCAAAATTAAATTCAACCGTTTTTTATTTAAAATAAATTTATTTATTTATTTTTTATTTATTCATCACACTTCTCGCTGAGAATTAATCTTTTTGTCTGAAAACTAAACTATTCAATTGAAAATTTTTCTTCTTCTCAAATTATAATTTGAAATATCTGGAAACTCCATTTTAATTGTAAAATAATTTCAATTGGAAATTAATTGTGAATGATTGTAAAATAAATTCAACAAATTCATTTCATAAAGAAATATCCCATGATTTTGAAAAGATAAAACAGTTCTAAAGGTAATTTTGTTTAGTATTTAATAACTAATGAACATATTTTCAGAATGTTTTTCCTTGATTCTGCCCTAGGGTCAAAGGTGATAAGAAAAAAAACTGTCGTAAAATTTCAAATAAAACTGTACTCTTTATACTTTAATTTTAAAAAGTGAAAAATATTAATACACTCAAACAATGGAATTAAGAAAGATCAGAAATTTCGCCACCGCGGAGGTAGTATCATGGGAGATTTCTTTATAAAATGAATTTCCTTGAATTTATTTTACAATTAAAATAAAATTGCAAAAGTTTTCCAAGATTCTTGACAAAAGTTCGAAATATTTTGTAAGATTTCAGATATTTTCAATTAAAATTTGAACAACAAAAAAAACATTTTCAACCAAATAGTTCAATTTTCAGGCAAAAAGGTTAATTCTCAACAAAAAGTGTGATAATTGCTATTTCAATGACAACATTTTATAATATTTTAAATAAAAACTTTGAGGCAAAAAATAATTATTCATACAAAATAAAAGTGTGGAATAACTATTTTAATTTAAGTTATTTATTTCTAAGGTTATAGGTTATAGTTGAATTTTCAACAAAAATAGCTGAATTTTCAAATAAAAATGTAATAATTGCTATTTAAATGAAAAATCCTAATGTTTAGTTGAAAGCAGTTGAAATAAACTTTCAAAGAATGGAATTTCAAACAAATAAATAAATTTAAAAATCAAATAATTTTTTATTGAAGGAAAAAGAAAATTCTTGACAAAATTTCCAAATTTTTTAATATTTCAGATATGTAAAATAAGAATGTCAACAAAAAATAAAAAATATTTAAAAAAATATTCTTTTTTAACGGAGCGTTCAACTTAATAATTGAATTTTCAACCAGAAAGGTTATATTGCTGAGTGCCCGTAAAAAAAAAACGTCGACGAAAAATGAAATAGTTGAATTTTTAGATAAAAAAATTGATTTTCAAAATAAAAAATAAACTATAATAATTTTATAACAAAAGAGAATAATTTCTCAAAAATACATATGTATTCTTTTAAATATTTAAATTTTTAATTAAATGATCAAATAAAAGATAAATTTACAACGGAAAATAGAATAATTTAATTTTCAGTTAGAGAAATGACTTTTTAAGCAAATAAAATGAATTTTCAACGAAATAGTTAAATCTTCAACCGAAAAAATCAATTTTCTATCAGAAAGATTAAATGGCTATCAAAAAAAAATACGACAAAAAATTTAGTTAAACTTTCAGTTAAAAAAATAGATTTTCAATAAAAGAAAAATTATTTTCCAATGAAAAACTAATTTCCTAGCAAAACAGAATAATTTTCAGCAAAATACATGAATTTTCAGCCAAATAGTTGAATTTTCAACTGCAGAAAATAAATTTTTAACCAAACATAAAATAGAAATTTTCAGTTCAATAATCATTTCAAAAATGTTACAAAATCGTTAAATTGTAACAAAGTAGTTCCACTTAGTAGATTTTATACTGAATTAAGGGTAATTAGAAATTAATTGTTCTAATCTTTTGAAATTCCCTAAAATATTTAAAAATGAAATCTCTTGGAAATGCTTCAGAAGCTTAAAAAATAGTTTAGAATGATAAAAATTCTTTCAAATTGTTAAGATCTGTTGAAAAATTATCGGAATCTTCAAAAATACCCTGAAATATTTGATTCTCCTCCTTGGTGAGTGACATTCTTAATCTTCTCAAGATTTCTGGAATCATGATGAAAAAATGGCAGAAAAACTTTCCGGAAGTCAACACCTGCTGAAAGTGGCGAGCTTTGGGCTACAGTTTCTCAAGATTTAATAATTTTTTTTTCTCTAATTGAGAATCCTAAATCTGTTGTAATGAATATGAAATTGTTAGGCCATGTATTGCTTTTTGTAATCACTCTTTATTTTATGCCCAAGGAAAATCGCAGTAAAACTCGTGTATAGTACAGCGGATAATTAGATAAGTATAATCATAATTAGATTGCAACATTCCAAGTCGTCATTTATTTTGTGGTTTGGTTCTCTTGCCAATTTTTCACCCGCAATGATCTTTTTGCTTGGTTCTGAAAATCAAACAATATTAAAATTAAACAATATTTATATCTTGAAAGTTATCGTGCTAACAAACTAAAAATCTACGGACAGACAGACTAACAGACAGACAAACATACAAACAGACAAACATACAAACAGACAGACTAACAGACAGACAAACGGACAGACGGTCAAATTTTACAGAAATTAAAATACTTATATCTTATATAAAATACAAACATAAAAACCAGTGCTTTGTATTTCGACCATTTAATTGTTTAACAAATGAAAAAGATGGTTCAATCAGCCAAAAGTTAATAGAATGAATGCAGCTGAAGCAAACAAAGAATCAAAACAAACAATCGCTTGAAAATCGTTGGACGAAAACTGTTCGAATCTTCATTCCCGTGTGTCGCGGATTCTAATTATTTTCTGAACTTTTTTTTATTGTTTTTGACTAATTTGCATATGATATTTTCATTTTTGCAAATAAAATTGTTTGTAAGTGTTAATTAGTTATTAAAAATGCAGCTAATGGTGTTGATTGAAATTCTGAAATGTGGAAAACGCCGTAACGGGCAGTTACGGCTCTCCAATTTTCAAAATTGAATACTTTTTAATTTTGAAAGATTTGCAATTCAAAGTTCTGCAATTATAAAAAGATTTACAATTTTCATTTCCGGAATTATAAAGATTCAGAATGATAAATTATTCAATTTACAAGAATTATATTTTAAAGGTATGTAATTTGGAACACTTTTGTTTGATTATGTCAATTTTGAAGATTTGCGATTTGAAACACTTCAATTTTGAAGATTCACATTTGAAAACTTTTCAATTTTGAAAGATGTATGAATAACAATTGATTTTAAAGATCAAAAGACAAGAGTTTTAAATTATGAATCTTTCAAATTGATAAAATTTGAAATGTAAATCATTAAAATGACAAAATTTGTAAAGTTAAAGTTCAAAACTTGCATAATTTTCAATTGTATATTGTGAAAAATTAAATTTTTTAAATTTACAGTGTAAAGTTCTACAATTTTGAAGATTCAGAATTTATATTATTCAATCTTAATGATATGCAGTTTTTATGGTTTCAACTTTAAAAGATTTGCAATTCACAGTTTGAAATTAACTTAATTTTCAAAATTCATATTTTGAATATATGTAATTTCAATTTTTTTTTTTTTAATCTGTCATTCAGTTCAGAAGATTTAAATTGGGAAATTTGTCAATTTTCAAGATTTTCAATTGAAGAATCTTCAATATTTAATGGCTTTCATCAAATTTTTTTTAAGAGTTGAATCTTAAGTTATTTAAATTTAGATTTATTTAATTTAAAAAAAAAAAATTTTTATAGGTATGTAGTTTTGAATATTTAAAAAAATATGTAGTTCAATTTAAAAAAATTAGAAGGAAATGTTTTTGAACTTTGAAAATTTGCAATTCACTAAGAACTAAAAAAAAGTTTTAATTACAAAAAATTGTGATATTAAATAGTTTGTATGCTCAAAACTTTAAATATTTAATTTATTTTAGGTAAACTTTAATTCTTTTCAGAATTGAAGAATGTCAAGTTGTTGGCTAAGCTTTACAAAATTCAACTATTTTAATTTTCTTTGCAAAATTGAAACTTAGGAAAAGAAAAAATTGAAAATTCAGCGTCCAATACAAAAATTCGTAACTCTAAAATTGTAACTATTCAATATGAAATGAAATTATTCAATTTTCTGAATTTTTCACTCTTTAATTGCAGATCATTATCAAAGTAAAATTTTTTAATTTTCAAGATAAATACATAACAAGATTGCTATTATGATTTCAATATTTGGAATTGCACAATATTGAGCTTTTCAATTCGAAATGGCTTTTTTCTAGATAATTCCTATTCAATTCATCTTTTTTTTCAAAAAAAAAAAAAAACATTGTGAACATCTTTGTGAATAAGAATATATATTTTTTAATACCGGAAAACCTTCAAGTGAAAAAAGTGTAATAAAAAATATTACCAACACCCAGGAATCGAAATAAGTAATACAGCGAATTACTTTCAACAAGGAATTCAATGGTGACTTTTATTTTGATCTTCACAATGACCTTCAAGGTTTTTTCAAGGTCAATTAATAAAAATGTAAACCTCCTTTTTTACATTAGCAGTCAAAAGAGCGGGGAATTTTACGTTCAAATGTGTACTTAGGTCATACATAGGTACATTGTAACCTTCAAGGTCACTCTAATGTCATTTAATCTTAAACAAGGTCTGCATACCTCTGAGAATGAAAACTTTTCAATTTTTTTCCGTAACGAGCAAACTCACTAACTTTGAAAAGGCGTATTTAGAAGTGAACTCAAGCATGACCTTGACGATGACCTTCAAGGTCATTTGAAGGTCAATTTTTTTCTATTGAAAATCCTTTTTTAAGGTTACAATATACCTATGTAAGACCTAGGTACACATTTGAACGTAAAATTTCCCGATCTATCGATTGCCGTTGTAAAAAAAGCAGGTTTCGATTTTTTTAACAAGTTGCCCTTGAAAAAAACCTTGAAGGTCATAGACTCGAAATAAATATCACCATTGAATTCCTCGTTGAAAGTTACTTCAAGAATGACCTTGACCTCCCTAAAAAATATCTTATCTGAGGAAACATTCAGCCGTCCCGGGACCTTTTTGACACCTGGTTTATGATTTCCGCAATTTATGTGATAGGTTTCCTCACCGATTATTTTGATATTATCATCTCAATAGGAAGGTATCGGTTTCATGTCAAATTTGTCTGAGTCGGTTTTCATCAAATCTCGACGTTTTGTGACCCACTGAGTCAGAAAAAACTATTTTTTCGAAATTGTCTGTATGGATGTCCGTCTGTCCGTCTGGCTGTCTGTCTATCTGTCTGTATGTCTGTCTGCTGTATACTGTAGGCACGATAACCTCTGAAATAATGATCAGATTGGTTTGGGCTTTGGCATACGTCTTTAAGGCACAAAAAGAAAGGACAAGCTCATTAGCCAGCTACTTCGGAAGAAAATTCAAAAAGTTCATACATTTCAAAATTTGTTGGACAATTTTTTTTGAGATTTAAAAATTATATGTACGAGCATTCGTGTTACTCAGAATATTGAACAATTTATTCCAACGTCTTTTTTCGACAAATATATTAAAAACAAACAAATTAAATTTTTGGACAAAAAGGCACAAGCTACAATAACATGATTAATAACAAAATTGTTTTTGATATAGATCTGAAAATTTGCTCCTAATTTTTTTTTACGAGACACCCGATGAGAACGTGTTCGTTAAAGCCCAAAGAGCTTTAACAAAAGAGAATTCACAATCACATGGAAAAAAGCTGTGGCTAGAATTATAATATGAAATTGATATAAAACATTGAATAATCTTACAGTGGCTTAGCTTCTTACAAATTTCAGCAAGTATTCATTTCAGAGATTTTCACCAATTTTTTGCCACGCACTTTCGAAATCAACGTTACATTCTCTCTTCAAATCATCAGGTGTCAAACTAAATATTTTTTGCAGTCCATATTCTACATCATCTTGGGTCATATTTTCGTCTTCTCCGGCTTGTGTTGATTTTGCCAAACCTTAAAATTTAAATATTGAATATTGTAATATACTGACAGAAACGTTTCGTACTCCATTTAAAATTGAAGAATCCTTGATTTCTGATGTCAGATATTGTCGATTAATGGGCAAATAATTTTCTGGAGGAATAAGAAAAAATCTGCCTCAGCCCGGATTTGAACCGGGGACGCCTCTATCCATGAGTGGAGCGTTGACCAATTACGCCACCGAGGCTTTAGCAGATATTCTCTCGTTCTCTTTCATTAAAACTTGAATTAAAGTTAATGGACAATTTATTTCGTAAAATTATTGAAAATATTATACATTTTTATACAAAAATTATCAAGATTCATAATAATCAATAATTTTAGGCTGTAGCGTTTTACGCCAGAAATTGATATCTAACAAAACAGCTGAATTTTCATCGACATTTTTGGAAATCTTTTTGAATTTTTTCATTAATTTTTCGAAATTAAAAATCGGTTCAAATTTTCCCAGGAATCTTAAGAAACATTTTTTATTATTTCGAAACCATTTTAAATCCTTGAGAAGCTCAACAGTTATAATTCTCATTCTTGAAAAATCTAAATATCTTTTGAAACGATTCGAATTTTGCCTAAAATGTTTGTAAAATTAACAAAACTGCCGTTACACCTTCCAAACTTTTTTTTTAATTTCAAAAAATCTGTTGAAATCTTTCTCACTTTTCTCTAAAAATTGATCTTTCTAGAACAAAAAATGATACATTTTTATCAAGAACGGTTTAAAAAATTTATTATTCTTTTTTTAAATCTTTAAAATGAATTCGAAAGATTTTAAGACAACTTTTTTTTTGCTTTAGAGGATCTACATTCTTTCAAAAAAATTTAATAGTTCTAATGGATATGTGGAAGTTTAAAAATTTTTGAAGATATTCGAAAACAATTTGAATCTTTAGAAGATTCCAAACAAAATAAAACAAAATGCAGACATTAGAAGATTACGAAAAAAATCTAGAAGATGTTTATGAATTATGAAAGGTTTGCAGACAAAAAATGGAATTTCCAACTTTACAGTTCAATTTGCAATAAAAAAAGTTAATTTTCAACTGAAAAAGAAAACATTTTCAACAAAAAGGGAAAAGTTAAATTTTCTGTTAAAATAATAAAGTTTCAACAAAAAAGAAGCGAAATTTTTCCTAGAATTGTAGAATTTTCAGCCATAGAGATAAATTTTCAACTAAAGTAAAATTTCTTCAATAAAAAAAATTTTTTTTTAGTTGCCAAAATAATTTTGAACCAAGAAAAGAAGGTTCAAATGAAATGCTTAAATTTTGAACAAAAAATAATGAATTTGTCATCAAAAATATGAATTGTCAATCAAGGAAATTAATTTTTTACCAAAAAGTCGAATTTTCAACTGAAATTAATTTTCAAAAAAAAAAAATATATTTTTCACAAATTAGTTAAGTTTTCATCAAAATAGTTAAATTTTCAATTGAAGAAGTGAATAAATTTATAAACAAAATGAATACTTTTCTGAGAAAAGAGTTAATTGTCAAATGCATAGTTGAATTTAAAAAAAAAAAAAATTTAAGAAAAAAAAAACGGAATTTTCATAAATTTTTAACTGAAAACTGATTTTTCAACCAAAAATACTGATTCCATTAAAATTAATTTTCAACCAAAAAGACGAATTTTCAATAAAATACAGGAATTTTCATCTAAATGGTTCATTTTTTTAACTAAAAGAGGAGAATTATTAACGAAAATTAACAGTCAAATTTGCAGTCAATCAATTTTTAACAAATAAAACTACTTATTTTCACCAAAATAGTTAATTTGAAACCAAAGAAATGAATCTTCAACAAACAAAGTAAAATGTAATAGTTGATATTTCAACCAAAAAATATTTTTAATAGAAGCCGTTGAATTCCACCAAAAAGGACGAATTTTTAACAAATCATGTAATGTTTAAAATAAAAAAGATCAGGTTTCAAGCAAAAACGAAAAAAAAATAAAAGACAACTTTTCAACAAAATAGGTGAATCAACCACAGAAGAGAAATTTCAACTGATGAAATTTTAATCAAAAACAGTTGAATTCAACCAAAAGAAAGAAGACAATTAAAAATTTTTTTTTCCGTAGAAAATTATTCTTTTTGGTCAAAATTGCATGTTCCTGATTGATAATTCATTCATTTTGTCAGAAAATTCATCTTATTGGTTGAAAACTGATCTCTTCGATTGAAAATTAGTTTCTTTTTTCATTCTATAATATTTTATTGAAAATTTGAATTTTGTGAGGATCTTCTTGCAGAATAATTCATCTTTTTGGTAGAAAATTCCTACAAAATTTCAAATATTTGGTGAAAAATTCGAGTACTTTGTCATAGATTCATCTATTTGGATATAAAATACATCTTATTGGATGAGAATTCATCTTTTTGGTTAAAAATTAGTTTTTTCTTATTGAGAATTAACTTTTCAACTAAAAATGTAACTGTTCCACTTTTTGTCGAAAATGTATCTTTTTCATAGAAATTTATCCTTCTTAGTTGAAAATTATACTATTTCGTTATAAATTTATTTTAATTTTATTGAAAATTCATTTTCGTATTGAAAATTTAACTATTCTATTTTCATTTGAAAATTTATTTGTTTTTTGTGAAAATTCAATTCCTTGTTTATTATCATTCTTTTTTTTGGCAGGAGAGTTTTCTAATTAGTTGAAACTTCAGCTTTTTGGTTGAAAATTTATTTCTTTGGTTACAAATTTAACTATATTTTGTTGGAAAATTCTTTCTGTTTTGGTTGAAAATTTATTCTACCAACTGAAAATTTAACTATTTAATTTTTGGTGGAAAATTCATCTTCTCAGTTGATAAGTCATGAATTTCGTTAAAAATTAATTAATTTTTTTTTGTGGAAGATTCATCATTTTAATTGAAAATTCACTTTAGCTATTCGTTTCTTTTCTGTTAAAAATTAATTTTTTAACTGAATATGTAACAGTTTCATTTTTGCTTGACAATTTACATTTTTAGATGAAAATTAATCAATTTTGCTGAAAACTCGGTTTTAGTTTGAAATGAACTTTCCTAACGGCAAATGAAACTATTAAATTATAGTTTTGTAAGTTTATCTTTTTTAGTTAAAAATTTATATATTTTATTGAAACTGTATCTTTTTTGGTAGAAAATTCATGTTTTGGGTGTGAAATTGAATTATTTCGTTGAGAATTGATTTTTTCGGCTCAAAATTGGTTGTTCGAACTGAAAATTGAATTAAATTTTCTGTTGAAATAATCTTTTTTTTTGCATGAAAAAAAATTTCGTTGAAATTTTTTTTTGTTACACATTCATTTTTCTAACATCTTAACTATTTTAAGTTTGGATGAGAATTGATATTTTTTGGATGGAAAATTCATATACTCTGTTGAAATGCTCATCAACAAATTTAAAAAAATTCAATTTAAAAAAAAAAAAAATAAATAATTTGTTTAATTGATTCAATTTCTTAACGTATATTCCGGATACTTATGGCGCGCCATTTAAATACTGACATTTTTGAAACGGTGACCTTAAAAAACGAAGCAGATGCTCATTCACATTTAGTGGGAAACATGTCAACGAAAACTAGGTCTTCTTATCAAAGTTTCATTACCAGGCTTCAAAGACGCTCTCATTTTTTAAACTAAAAATTTGTTTTCTCTGTTGAATTAAAAAAAAATAATTTTTGATATTTTTTTTTTAGTTTATGGAAAAAATGGTTTGACATAAATTACTGGCTGATATAATTAAAAGTAATTTAAGTAATCCAAGCAATTAACTTGTGATCTATACCTTTTTTAGTTGAAATTCATGTATGTTGATCAAAATTCGCCTTTTTCAGTAGAAAATTATTCTTCCTTGTTGAAAATTCACGATCTTGGTTGAAAATTAAATGTTATGGTGAAAAATTCAACTTTGTGGTGGAAAATCAATCTTGTTTGTAGAAAATTCAACAATTATGTTGAAAAGTCATTTTTTGTTTGAAAATTCGATTGTTCGGTTGAAAATTCGTCTTTTTGGATTGAAAATTGAACTAATTTGATCAAATAATTTTTTTTCTTTCTCGAAAATTTAACCATGTCATTGAAAATCGTTTTTTTAAATTGAAATTTTTGTTTTTTCAATTGAAAATTTAAGCATTCCAGTTGAAGATTCTTCATTTTAGTTGAAAATTAATTCCGTGATTACCAATTTGACTATTTTGTTGGATATTCTAGTTTTTGTAGAAGATTTATTTTTTGTTGAAATTGTACGTATTTCATTTTTGGTTGAAAATTGATCTTTTTTAGTTAAAAATTCAACTTTTGTTTGGATGAAAATTTATCTTTTTTAGTTGAAATTTTAACTACTTGGTTAAAAGTTGAATTACTTTGTTAAAAATTCATTTTTCTGATTCTAGATTCTTGATTTCGGTTGAAAATAATTTTGTTGCAAATTCAACTATTTTGTTGAAAATTCGGTTTTATTAGTTGAAAATTAACTTTTTCATCTGAAAACTTAACTTATACATTTTTGATTGCAAGTTTATCTTTTTCAGTTGAAAATTCAACTATTGGATTGAAAATTCATCTACTCCGTTAAAAATTTGTCGTTTTTGGTAGAAAATTGATCTTTTTGGTTGAAAATTTAACTACTTGGTTAAATATTTTAACTACTTGTTAAAAATTTATTTTTCAGTGTTTTTTGGTTTTAGTTAAAAATTACTTTTTTTGGTTGGAAATTTAATTATTTTGTTTAAAAAATTGTGGTTTTTTTGGTTGAAAATTGATCTTTTATATGCAGATTCAACTATTCCATTCGAAGATTCATTATTTTAGTTGAAAATTCATCTCCTTGATTAAAAATTGGACTATTTTTATGAATATTCGAATATTTACCTTAACTACATACCTTGAGAAGAATCATGAGGTTCAACCAAAAATAGAAAAAAAATTCATTTTTTTTCTCGAAATTTTGAATATTCTTGTTAGTAATTTATTTACCTTATATTTTGATTTATTTTTTTTTTGCGGTTTTTCCGCTTAACGAATATATTTTTTATTACAGACCTTATCCATGAACTAGGAATTCTACTTTTTTGAGAGAAAATTTATTTTTCGTCAAAAACTCATATTTCGGTATTGAGAGTTCAACCAGAATTTTTCTTGGTCGAAAATGCCACATTTTTTTCCTTCTTGACTGAAAAATCTTTATTTGTTGAAAATTCGTATTTTTATGGAAAAATTAATAATTTCAATTAAAAATTCATCTCTTCGGTTGAAAGATTGAACATTTTTTTGAACAAAATTCTTTGTTTTAAAAATTAACTTTTTTGACTGAAAATTTCACTTTTTTATTCTTAGTTCAAAATTGATCTTTTTTTTATATTCAACTATTTGTTTGAATATTTATATATTTTGTTTAAAATTCTTCTCTTTTGCTATGAAGTTGAACTATTTGATTGGTAACGTAGCTGTGTAGCTAAAAAAAATTTTGTTGTTGAAAATTCAACGTTTTCGTTGAAAATTATTCTTCACTTTTGAAGATTCATCATTTCAGTTGAAAATTGATTTCTTTCATTGAAGATTAACTTCTTTCTTGAATTTTAGAATTTTAATATGAAATATATTTTTTCTTTTTAGAAAATATCTTACGTTAAAAATATTACAAGAATAAAATGCTGGTCTTTGCAAATTAGTGTTTGGCGAAAATGAAAAATTGATCAGGAAAATTATCCTTTCTAGTCTAGTGGAATGATTATAAATATTTAAAAGTAATATTTAATTATTTTTTATAAAAAATCAATTTATTCAAATGAGTTTTCATATTCATTTTTTTTAAATACGACTAATCGACAATTTTATGTTTTTTCTCAGAAGTTTGCTAAACTTAGTTTGAATTTCAATCACAATTAATCTTTTAAAATTAAAATTTATAACTAGAAAAATAGTACCATTTCAATTGGGAATATTCAAAATTGAATAATTTCTCATTCAAGCTTTATAATGAAAAAATTTCCAATAGCACTCGAAATTAAACAATTTCTAATTCAATTATAAAAATGATTAATTATAAGTATTGTAAAAAAATTTTATTAACTTTAAAGTTCATTTTGATTTTGCAAGGAAATTAAAAAAATCAGTGAGAATTATTATGTACTTTATATTTCTAAACAACTAGAGCTATTATTTCAGTCATTTGGTGTCTGGTACTGCTTTTATCTCGTTAATTTTTAAAATTGTATGCCTTTTTTCCTTGTTTTCTAAAATTATCATTCTTACCTTCTTCTAATCACGTAGCGATGTTTATTTAAGAAATTTTCTGTCGACCTTAAGTCGAGCATTTCAAAATCTAGAAGTTTTGAAAAGATTTAAAAATAATTAAAAACTTGAAAAAGTTTTACAACATTTGAAACAAAATTTTGAAGATTTTGGACGAAAAATGTAGGAAATTCTTATGAATTCTGAGAGGTTATAAATAAAAAATTGTCCGTCATATTCCCACTAAAATTTAAACCAATTTCCATTTTCGAAAATTTTATTAAAAAAAAAAATTTAATGCTATCAAAAAAATTTAATAACTATATTCAAAATTGTCGGAAAAGTATATGAAGATTTGAAGCCAAGATATTTTTCAATAAGGCAACTATCCAGAAATGTTTTCTAATAGCTTAGTAATTGTTAGAAAAATTATTGTGTTTGTTATAAATCAGTAAGTAAATGAAAATGAATTCATGTGAATTTGCAGCGATTCTCCAATTAATTCAAACTAAATTAGAAAAATTTGTGGACAAACATTGTTTTTGATATAATTCATGAGAGATAATAAAGAATGTGTTATTTCATAAACAAATTTCATAAATAATGCCTCAGTCCGATTTAGTTTAAATTTTACACGTCTACTGACATGCTAAAAAATCGTATTTTGCGCATAAAAAATGAAATATCTTTACAAACGTTATATGAAAAATTTTCAATAACTTCAACCTCATTTATCATGACACAGTAAAAAAGATGTCTCGAAGTTATCGTTGACTTATGTCACCACATTCATTTAACTTGGCCCACCAAGCACTATTTTAACTACTCGGAGCAAGTAGTAGCGGCCGTCCAGTCTCATCGCATGCGGCTGACCTAGACTGTCGTTACTACTGACAATGCACTGTCACTTGTGTCCTGGAATCACTAAAACCTGGCAAAAATGTTCAGGTGTTTCTTTATTTTCACTGAATTTGGTATATTTAAATTATAGAGGTCGCTGATTATTAATCTAGAAACAAAATTTCCATTTATGAATTTCCATTTATAAACATAACAAAGCAACATTTGAGATACAAATTTAGAATTTTTGAATTCATTTATTATTTTTGAACAAAAGAAAAATAATTCTTCTACCATAAAAGATGACTTTTTAATAAAATAATTACATTTTCAAGAAAATAGTTGATTTTCTAAAATAAAAAGGTGAATCCTAACGAAAAAGTATGATAGTTCATATTTCAAAAACAAAAAAATTAAATTAAAAAGAAAAGAATTTTGAAACCAAAAAGACGAATTTTCAACAAATAAAAATTTTTCAGTCGTAAAAGAAAAAAAAGTTCACCGAAATTGTTGAACGTTCAAGCCAAAAGATAAATTCTGTTTAAAAAACAATTTGACTTTTAACCAGAAAATTTAAACATTCAGCGAAGAAATTAATTTTCAAAGAAATATTTACATTTTCAACCAAACAGTAAACCTCCCACCAGAAAAAAAATTTCAACAAAGTCGTTCAACTTTTACCCACGCAGGGGAATTTTTAATTAAAAGAAATCAGTTTTCAACTAAAAATATAAATCTTCAACAAAAAATTGTTCCTGATCAAAATTGTTTAACCAGAATTATTAAACAAAACAATTGAATCCTCAAGCAGCGAAGATTAATTTTCAACCAAACAGTTGCACTTTTATCCAAGAAAGATGCAATTTTGACTGAAATAAATGAATTTTCAAATAAATTTCAAGTTTGACTTTTTCACAACAAAATATGAGTTATAAATAAGAAGTAAATTTTGTATGAATATACTTGATTTTTGAACCTTAAAAGACGATTTTTCAACAAAACAGTTAAACTTCCAACCAATCAGTTCCATTTCGATCTAAGATTTTTTGTAGTAATAACATTTTTTGTAATAATTTTTCTTATATGAATTCATATTTCCTTGTCTTTGAAGCTAAAATGCTTCAAATTTCAGTGAAATAGAGTCCATAAGAAATTCCTTTACAAATTTTAAAAGTTTTCAAAATAATAAAAAAAAAATCTTAAAATTCCTTGGAAAATTCAAACAGATGTTTTATTTTGAAAAATAATTTTAAAAAGAAAATTCAACACAAATTTCAGAACATTTTGAATTATTTCATAAATTTTCGGGAAAGAATGTGAAAGATTTTACAGAAAAATTGTTCAATAAGCAAATTTACAAAGTTTTATAAAAAATTCTAGTAAGTTTAAAAGGCATTCAGACGTCTTAAAAAGATTCAGAATTAATTTAAATGTTGAAAACATTTTTTGAATGTTTTAGAAAACATTAATTTTTGAACATTTGTAAGTAAAGCTTATTGAGGATTTTCAAAGATTTCAGGATAATAACAATTTTGTTTAAATTCATGGTGAAATTTACATTGATTTTTCATATTGAAAATGTAATTTTTGAAGGCAATTTTTGTTATTTTTCCAAATTTTTAAAACGATTTTGGGAAATTTTGAATAATTAAAAAATATATAGAGAGGGTTTTGAAGGCTTGAACCTGATTGAAAAAAATAGTTTGGAATTTATAAGAAATTCCAAAAATTTCGAGCAAAATGTACATTTTTGAAGATCTTGAACCAAATTTTAAAGATTTTAAGAAGATTAAAAGGCTTCAAGAAAATAAAAAACTTTTTATGAGATTCCTGGAAAAATGTTATATGACTCTTTACCTTGAAAATTTAATCTGAAATATTGAAGGGCTATTTTCAATTTTGAAAGATTTTGCAACATTTTGGGAATATTTTACAATAGTTAGAAAATAATATTTATCTTTTAAACTTCTAAGAGTCCTGAATATCTTTAAAACTGACTCGAAATTTTCTTAAAATTTTTACATGTTTGATTTTTTTCAAAAATTTCAGAAAAATTATATATTTATATAACCTTCAAGACGAATTAACAATTAAACTTGAAAATAAATGCGTTAGTCTTTGGGGTTTGAAAATGAATCTGTTTTCATTGATAGTTCTGCTAATTTTTTATAAATTCGTCTTTTCTCGTTAAAAATGCAACTGGTTGAAAATTAATGTTTTTTTTTTTTTAAATAAAACTAGTTGAAAATTTATCTTTTTTGGTTAAAGATTTATCATTCCATTTGGAGATTCATCTCTTCGGTTGATTATATAACTATTCCATTGAAACCCGTTCTTTTCCGTAGGAAAAATGTCTTGTTGGTAGAAAATTAATTTATTCCGTTGAAAACTCATATTTTTGTTTTAAAAAATCATTTTTTTTTGTAGTAAGTTAGTCTCTTTGTTGCAAAAAAAAATCATCTTTTCTGGCTAGAATGCAAATGGTAAAAATGAGTTTTGTTTGGTTCAGGATCCAGCTATTTTGTTAAAATGTTTGTTATTTAAAAGAAAATTTATTTCAAATTTTAGAAACAAAAGATGCATGACTCCTAAATATAAAATTGTAGGACAATGGATTGCTGTTTCTGATCACTCTTTATTTCATGCTAATCAGTTTGTTTATAATAATAATACATTCAAAACCCAAGCGGCTACGCCCGTCTTGCAAAAATGTGTAAACAAAACAGTATTTGTACTAATTCATAATTAGATTATAACATTCCAAGTCGTCATATATTTTTTGGTTTGGTTCTCTTGCCAATTTTTTACCCGCAATGATCTTTTTGCTTGGTTCTGAAAATCAAGCAATATTCAAATTAAACAATATTTATATTTTATGTAACATACAAATAAAGAAATTAGTGCTGTGAATATCAATAAATTTATTGTTTGACAAATGGCAAAGATGGTTTAATCAGCCAATAGTTAATTGCATGAATTTAGCTGAAACAAGTCCAATCCAATAAGTTAATTCTTTTGAAAGTAATCGTGCTGAAAAACTAAAAATCTACAGACAGACAGACAAACAGACAGACAAACAGGCAGACAAACAGACAGACAAACAGACAGACATACAAACAGACAGACAAACATACAGACAAACAG
>CAKNXH010001971.1:77945-116174 GCA_932178445.1 Andricus quercusramuli
AATTTTTCTTTTTTATTAAAAAATTCATCTGTCTGAGTAGAAAAATCATTTTTTCTATAAGAATGCAACTTTTTGGTTAAAAAATCAACTGAAATCTTTTTTGGATGAAAATTTGACTATTTTTTTCAATTAATCTTTTTTATTTAGAAAACTCATCTGTCTGAGTAGGAATTTTATATTTCTTAGACAAGATGTAACTGCTTGGTTGAAAATTCAATACATTTGTTAAAAAGACATCCTTTTTGGTCAAAAAATCTACTGTTTTGTTGAAAATTCAACTATTTCGTAAAAAATTTCCCTTTTGAAAAATTCACATTTTGTGTTACAAAATCAACTGAAAAACTTTGTGGATAAAAACTCGACTACATTTTTTGAAAATTTTTCTTTTTTTTTGAAAAAGTCATCTGTCTGAGTAGGAAATTAATTTTTTTTAAAGAATGCACCTTTTTGGTTGAAAATTCAATGTTCAAAGGTCATCCTCTTGTGTCCAAAAATCTACTGTTGAGCCATCCTTTTTGGTCCAACAATCTACTATTTTGTAGAAAATTTACTTTTTGAGGAAAATTCACATTTAATCTTTTTTGGATAAAAATTCGACTACTTTTTTTTACTACTTTCTTTGATAAGAATGCAATTTTTTGGTTCAAACCTCAATGAATTTATTTGAAGGTCATCCTTTTTAGTCAAAAAATCCACTGTTTTGTCGAAAATTCAACTATTTTGCAGAAAATTTACTTTTCGAGGAAAATTCACATTTTGTGTTTGAAAATCAACTGAAATCTTTTTTGGATAAAAATTCGACTACTTTTTCTGAAAATTTATCTTTTTTATCAAAAACTTAATCTGTCTGTAGGAAAATTCATTTTTCTTAGATAAGAATGCAACTGTTTGGTTGAAAATTCGATAAATTTATTCAAAAGTCATCCTTCTTGGTCAAAAAATCTACTGTTTTGTTGAAAATTCAACTATTTTGTAGAAAATTTACTTTTTGAGGAAAATTCACTTTTTGTGTTATAAAATCAACTCAAATTTGTTTTGGATGAAAATTGGACTATTTTTTTTGTTTTGAATTTCATTTTCTTTATTAAAAAATTCATCTGTCTGAGTAGAAAATTCATTTTTTGTATAAGAATACAACTTTTTGGTTGAAAATTCAATAAAAATCTTCAAAAGTCATCCTTTTTGGTCCAAAGATCTACTGTTTTGTTGAAAATTCAACTATTTTGTAGAAAATTTACTTTTCGAGGAAAATTCACTTTTTGTGTTATAAAATAACTTCAAATCTTCTTTAGATGAAAATTCGACTATTTTTTTTTAATTTTTCTTTTTTATTAAAAAATTCATCTGTCTGAGTAGAAAAATCATTTTTTCTATAAGAATGCAACTTTTTGGTTAAAAAATCAGATAAGATGTAACTATTTCGTTGAAAATTCAATAAATTTGTTAAAAAGACATCCTTTTTGGTCCAAAAATCTACTGTTTAGTTGAAAATTCCACTAATTCATAAAAAATTTCCCTTTTGAAAAATTCACATTTTGTGTTAAAAAATCAACTGAAATCTTTTTTGAATTGAATTGAATTTTTTGAATGATTTGAAAAATCATCTGTTTTAGTAGGAAATTATTCTTTCTTGGATTAAAATGGAACGTTTTGATTAAAAATGATATGATTTTTTTTAAGATTCATCCTTTTCGTATTAAAATTCGGCTGTTTGCATTGCAAATTTTTCTTTTTGGGTTGAAAATTCAAATATGTTCATAGAAAATTTACTTCTTATTTAAAATATTCTGTATGAAAATTTTGTTTGTACCACTTTGTTGAGAAATAATTTTTTTGTCGAAGATTCATATTTTTAGTTGAAAATTCATCTCAATTCAGCTGTTTTGTTGAAAATTAACTTTTTCTGCTGAAAATTCCAATATTTCTGGTTGAAAATTCAATGTTTGTACAGAAAATTCGTCTTTCGGCTTTAAGGTTCAACAATTTATGTGAAATTTTTTAAATTTTATTACTGAATAATCTTTAATTTTTGAAAATTCTTATTTTTGATTAAAAAATTTTTTTTTTCAAATGAAATTTCATCTTCAAGCAATTACCTTATGAAAATTCAAACTTCCAAATTCTCTATTAAAATTATTGAAAATATTATAAATTCTTATGAAGAATTGTTTGATTTTTTATGAATTTTATATGAATTGTTTTGAAGATTTTTACATATGTCAAAAAAGACTCTGAAAGATTTGAAGACAAATTTTTTTACATCACAAGATTTAAAATCTTTCAGAAAAATTAAATTATTTCATAGAGTATTTGAAAGTTTTTAAAGTTTTTATGATATTGAGGAATAATTTGAATACTTTGAAGATTCCAAACAAATTAAAATAAATTAATTTCAGACAAAATAACAAATAATTTGTTTAATTAATTAAATTTTTTCATTTGTGCTCACCGACGGAAAATGCCATCAAAGCAAAGATGAAGAACTTCATCACAGTCGTTTACAAAAATACACCACAAAAATAAAAAAGTCAATTTTTTTCTACTAACATCAAAATAAGGATGGCAGGCCATTTATATACTGGAATTTTTGACACAGTAACCTTAAAAACGAAAAAAGACTTAATTTACGTATAGTGGGAAACGGCTGCGAAAAGTAGGTCTTCTTATCAAAGTTTCATTGTCAGACTTCAAAGACGCTCTCATTTTTCAAATTATAATTTTTTTTCTCTATTGAATTAGAAACATGGCTTGTTTGATATTAAGCGTTCAGTTAAGAAAAAAATTTTTTTAAATAAATTACTGGCTCAAATTTAAGAAATAATTGATTTAATTTTTTAACTTTAGACCCAGAAAATAATTTCTTTATAACAAATAACATTTTTCTTTTATTGTGTTCTTTTGATCTAAATTTCCAACGAACAGAAATTTTTGACTAAAAATAGAAAATTTTACCTAAATTGTTGAACCTTCAACCAAAAGACGATTTTTCCCAACAAAAACGAAATTTTAAACCAAGAAAATTTTTTTTTCACCAGAAAAGGAGAATTTTCGACTAAATTAATCTTAAAAAATGGAAAAGTTATATTTTCTGTTAAAAAATTAATTTTTAAGAAAAAAAAAACTTTTCCACTGAACCGAACCAAACAATTGCATTTTTATTCAGGAAAGATGAATTTTCTCTTAACATAGATGAATTTTTATTCGAAAAAAAAACAAATTTTCGAAAAAATTAGTTGAATTTTCATCCAGAAAAAATTACGGTTTCCTTTTCAACACCAAAACACTAAATTTAACCAAAAAGTAAATTTTCTACAAAATAGTTAAATTTTCAACAAAACAGCAGAATTTTTAACCAAAAAGTATGAATTTTCAACCAAATTTTGGATTTTTTAACAGAACAATTGTATTTTTATTGAAGAAAGATGAAATACTCATTTTAAAATAGATAAATAAAAAAAACAAGAAAATAGTTAAATTTTCATCCAAATAAGAGCCAAGTTCACTCTTCAACACCGAAATAAGAATTGTAAACTATAAGTTAATTTGCTGCTAAATGGTCAAATTTTCAACCAAAAAGTATAACTTAAAAAAAAATTGTTAATTTTTCAACCAAAGAGTTGAATCGTCGAAGAAAAATGAAAATTCTTCCAAAACGGATGAATTTTCGAATCAAAAAGGCGAATTTAAAAAAAAATAAGTTGAATCTTCATCCAAAAGGATTTCAATAGACTTTCCTAAAGAAAAATACAAATTTTGAACAAAAAGTAAATTTTCTAGGAAATGGTTGAATTTTCAACAAAAAATTTGCATTTTTGTCCAAAAAAATGCAGTGTTTCTACTGAGGAAAGATTAACTATTAAATTCAAAAGAAAATTATTCGGAAAAATATTCTTCATCCAAAAAATATTTCAATTGACTTATCAGCAACAAAATATGAATTTTAAACAAAAGTTTAATATTATACAATGAAAGTTGAATTTTTAACACAAAAAAAACGAATTTAAAAAAAAAACAGTTGAATTGGCGAAAAAAATGTCTCTTCAAGAAAATTGTTTCGGTAGGACACGTTTTTTTTTGGTTTTATGCATCGAAAATTATTAAGTCCAAAATTATAATTTTAAGCCAAATGACGACATATAAGTAAAACAGTTTTAAAAAAGAATTGTAATTTTTCAAACGATCAATTTTTCAATTTTTTTTTAGATTAAAAATCCATCTTCCAAATTTATTTTTTTCGGAAAATTCAACTGTCTCTGATTTAAAATATATAGTTTTTTGGGAATATTTGCTATTACATTAATTGTTGAAAATTAGTGATTTTTGGTCGAAAATTGATCTATTTGGTTGAAGGTCAAAGTTGAAGGTCCACTTTGTTAGAAAATGATTTGTTTGTTGAAGATTCATTATATTAGTTGAAAATTCATCGCTTTTCTTGAAAATTAATTTTTTGCTTGAAAATCCATATTTCCAGATTCGAAATTCAATTGTTTTACAGAAAATTCGTCTTTTTCCCTGAAAGTTCAACAATTTTGATAAAATTTTTTCTTTCTCCGCTAAAGAATCTTTATTTGTTGAAAAATGATATTTTTCATTAGAAAATTCATCATTTCAATTGAAAATTCATCACACTGATTAAAAAATTGGCCATTTCCTTGAAATTTTCTGTATTTCAAAAATTAAATTTTTTTTACTGAAATATTAACTTTTTCATTCCTGGCTGAAAATTGATCTTTTTTATTTGAAAATTTAAATATTACTTTGAATATTCTTATATATTCTGATGGAAAATCGTCCCCAATGTTATAAAATTGAACTGAAAAAAATTTGAACATTAGGTTAGAAAATTCGTAATTTTAATTGAAAAATCATCTGTTTGGTTGGAGATTTGACTATTTTGTTGAAAATTCGTCTTTCTTGATTTTTGATTAAAAATTCAACTATTTACATTTTTTTTTAATGTGGCTGTTTAAAATTTCTAAATTTTTCGCTCAAAATCTTCAAAATTTTGTTTCAAATTTTTTGAAACTTTTTCAAGGTTTCACTTATTTTTTAATTTTTCAAAAAATTCTACATATTTCAATGCACTACTTTTGAGCGACAGAAATCGTCTTTAAATAAACATCGCTACGTGATTAGAAGAAGGTGAGAATAATATTTTTCAAAAAAAAAGTAGAAGTCATTATTTATGGTTTGGTTCTGTCTTTTCGTAATTTCGAATAAATTTTATTCATTATAAATTAATGTAGGATATTTCTAAATATTATATATTTAGAAATATAATAATTATGAATAAATAATAATTATAAATATCATCAATTTTCAAAGATAACAAAAAAAAAACAGTACAAGACACCGAATGACCGAAATAATAACTTTGTTTATTTATGTATGAAAAATAAATCATTCTTATAGATTTTTTTATTTTCTTTGCACGATTGAAATAAACTTTAAAATTTAAACAATTTTCTTTACGATAAAAAATTTTCAATTGAATTTTTTCAATTCAATTTTTGAACAGAAAAATTAAATTTTTAACAAAATGATTTGATTTTCAAGGAAGAGTTGAATTTTAACCCAATTAGTTTAACTTTCTAACACAAAAAGATGAAATTTCGACAAAATAGTTGAAATTTTAAACAAATGCTTAAATTTTCAATAAAAAAAGATAGAATTTTGTACCAAAACGGTTGCATTTTCAGTCAAATGATTAAATTTTCGAATCAAAAGACGAATTTTTTAGAATAAAGTTGCATTTATCACTTTCTACAAAAAAAATTTTCAAAAAAATAGTTGAATTTTCAATTAAAGAGTCTTTTCTGTACAAAAAATATTGAGTTTCCGGTCCGAAAATATAGATTTTGGAAAGGAAAGTTAATTTTCAATGGAAGAGATAAATTTTCAAATGAAATGATGAATCTTCAACAATGGAGACTAATTTTCAACAACATTATTTTAAAACTAAAAAGTTATTTTAAAAATCAAATATTTCAAATTTACAACTATGGAGACGAATTTTTTTTTAATGTGAATATTTAAACGAATATTTGAATTTTCAAATAAAAAAGATCAATTTCCAATTAGAAAAAAAAGTTAAAAAAGTAAATTTTTTAAATGAGCACGATTTCCAGAAAATTGTCAATTTTTTTAATTATTGAAATTAATTTTTCAATTGAAATGATGAATTTTCTAGCAAAAGATAGGATTTTCCAGCAAATGAAGATTCTTCAGTTAAGAAAAAAAAACTGTCATCCGAATTGTTGAAGCTTCAAGAAAAAAGACGAATTTCCTCTGAAACAATTGAATTTCGAACCCGGAAATATGGATTTTCAAGAAAAAAGTTAATTTTGAATAAAAGTGATGAATTTTCAACAGTTGGATTTCAGTAAAAACATATTAAATTCCTAATAAAGCAGATGGATTTTTAAACTAGAAAGATGAATTAAAAAAAAAAGTTGAATTTTCGACCAAGGAAGATTTTAGTTGAATTTTCAACGCAATTTTTTAAAAATATGAATTTTCATCAAAAAGTTGATTTCCTCTAATAAATTGGAATTTTCAACAAAATTACAAGTTAAAATTATGCTACAAATTTTTTTATAAATAAACAAATACAACAAAAATTGACTATTTTTTCTATTGGACGTTCCTAGAACTCGTGAATAACAGGGAAATGGTTTCAATCGCCTAATTTTTATAAAGTGAAATCAGTTCAAGATTTTCCAATATTATATAATAAACAAAAAATATTAATAAACAAATTATTTCTTGAATGTATGTTTTCCACAATTTTCCCTAATTTGACGATTTTTCAAGTTTTATTGCAAAGGATTAAAACAACAAATTTTTATTGAAAAATTATCGTTTAAGATCAGAATTTTTTTTCTTATAAACAAATTCAATAAACAAATGTATTATTCAGACATTTCTCGACAGAAAAACACGTGTTTTGCTATGTTAATTTTTTAAATTAGAAACTTTGTGATAATTCCAGCAAATTTCATAATTTTTTGATCAATTATGTGGTTTTCAAAAAGACTTTTCAAATTTTTAAAACATTTGTTCAAAAATTATTTTTAAAAAGTTATAAAATTATTTTTAGCATCCCTGAAAAAAAATAAAACACAGTTCAAATTTCCACTTGTTGTCCAATTTTCAATTAAAGTGCGATAATACTCAATTGAAGTTACAAAAATAATTTTTTACAATTCATTATTATTGCTAATAATACTCGATTTGAATAATGCAAAAAAGTTGCGGTTATTTCTGAAATTTTAACTAATAGTCTATTTTTCACTTGGATTCAGTTTTGATAATTTATTCTAGCGGAAATAATTATTTAAACGACGATTATTGTTTATAACTATTTTGTTCTTTATTATTGCGAGACAGATGCTGTTTCTCCTAAAAATTTTAATTTACACCCACTTTTTACTTAGTAAAGTAATAAATAAAGCAAGTTAAAAAAAAAGTGTAAACAATCAATTGTTTATAACTATCTTCTTTTATATTAATACTAGATAGTTGAGGTCTTTTCTGTAGTTATCAACTTTGCTTGGGCTTTTTAATTATGAATAAACAATAAGTGGACCTCAAGAAGAATAATTTTTTTTGAAGTATTTTATTTTTCAACAGAATAGTTGAATTTGAAAAAAAAATATGTTGAACCAAAAAGTTGCATTTTCAGTCAAATAGTTTAACTTTATAACAAGGGAGATGAATTTTCAACAAAATATATGCAAATAAAGATTCTAGAGTCAAGGAAGAAAAAAAAGGTTTATCCAAATTTTTAATAAAATAGATTAATGGTCAGCAAAGGAAGATTGATTTTGAACCAATCAGTTGCATTTTAGTCAAAAAAGATTGAATTTCTACGAAAACCGAAACCGTGTCTGACTACGTAAATTAAATTGTTAATAAAAAAAAATAGTGGATCGCTATCGAACTATGAAAAAAAGTTGGAAAATCGTGTTATTAACAATTGAAAAAAAAGCCAGTTTGAAAGCTGAAAATTAGCCAAATAATGCATTTGTTAATTAAGTTTGGTTAAACAATTATCAAATGTTATCGATGCATAGAAAAAAATCATTGATAAATAACTGGCTCTTAATTCCGTGAAAAAAGCGGCATTTTATTTATAAATACATGAAATTAAAAAAAAATTGTTAAAATAATTGTTGTTTACAATAATAAATTACTGTCATCAAAATGTTTGATAAAATTTAGAAGTTAGTTATTTGCAGTAATTGAATAAAAAAAATGAAGTTTGTACCTTTAAAAATAGCCGAATAGTTCATTTGTTAATTAAGGTAGTTTAAACAATTATTCACTTTTATTCGGTGACGAGATATGATACTTAGGTTTCATTTAAAAGTAATATATGATCGATTCCATAGAAAAAACTTCATTTATTCCATCAAAAATATCTGATATGGATATTTGTTTATAAAAATTGCTTTTAAAATAACAAAAGGCTTATTAACTTTTAATAATTCAACTAAAAAACTTTTCTTGTTCATAAATTGTGCAAATTTAGTGCGAATCAAGTGACAAATCGCTGCCAATCCCCACGAAACCATTTTCATTCACTTATTTGTTTATAACAAATTCAATAAGTTTTTCAACATTTGCTTCGCTATTGGAAATCTTTTTTGGATAGTTTTTTTTTAGTTTGAACAAAATTCGGGGTATGTTGGCTCTCCATGACGAAAAAAAGGTTTCAAAATATTTTTGGATCAACCTCATGATTTTTTTCAACGTATGTAGTTTAAGGTCAAATAGAATAAATGTGTAAATAATTTTCGTTCTTCAGTTTTGAAGCAATGACTTGTAAATTTTTTATGCTGATGAAGGTGACATATCTTATTTGCCAGTTTCCGAAGAAAAAATGCATTGACAATTTTTTTCTTAAATTTGTATGCATATCGCCCCATACTTTTTTCATATGAAAAAAAATGCGTCTTTTTTTAAATTATATGTAGAGTTTTTTGCAGATTTTAGTCAGAATCGTCAATATTAGGTAAATCGAGATGAATAGCAATAGAACAAATAGCCATAGAATATGAATGAATAATTACTGTTTGAAAATCAACCCCACGAGTCAGTTCCATAGAATTTCGAAAAAAACACCAGAAGTGAAAAATTAGATTTTGCGAATTTTTGGTTGAAACAATCTTTTATGGTTTATAAAAAATGTACATTTACATTTTTTTTAGATATTTGCTGGATACTTTTTTATTTATAAACTCATAATAAATAAACACTAGAGAGAATCATTTTCTAAACAATCTCTTTTTTGTGTGAATATATTTTTCTGAAATGAAACAAATGTTTGAAATATTCTTCAAATTTTGTATATGGATCATGTTGAATGTCAATTTTTCTCAAAGAAGGCTAATTTCTTTTTAATTTCAATTTTGTTAATCAATGAAATTATCTTTGTAAATTCGCTTGCTTGGAACACATCCTCATCCAGACACATTTTAAAATTTTCAAAATGTGCTCACTTTTTGAATTTTCATCCAAACAGACAAACAGACAGACATACTAACAGACAGACAAACAGACAGACAGACTAACAGACAGACAGATAGACACACAGACAGACACACTAACAGACAGACAAACAGACAGTCAGACTAACAGACAGACAGATAGACAAACAGACAGACATACTAACAGAAAGACGGGCGGACATACAGACATACAGACAAACATACATACTAACAGACAGACATATTGACAGACAGAAAGACTCTTAGACATACAAACAGACAGACATACTAACATACAGACATACTTACATACAGACAGACTAACAGACAGACAGACTATCAGACAGACGGACTAACAGACAGACAAGCAGATAGACAGACTAACAGACACAAAGACTAACAGACAGACAGACTAACAGACAGACAGACTAACAGACAGACAGACTAACAGACAGACATACAAGCAGACATACATACTAACAGACAGACTAACAGACAGACAGACAGACTATCAGACAGACAGACTAACATACAGAGAAGCAGACAGACAGACTAACAGACAGAAAGACTAACAGACAGACAGACTAACAGACAGAAAGACAGACAGACTAACAGACAGACAAGCAGACAGACAGACTAACAGACAGACAGACTAACAGACAGACAGAATAATAGACAGGCAAGCAGACAGACATACTAACAGACAGACAAGCAGAAAGACAGACTAACAGACAGACGAGCAGACGGACAGACTAACAGACAGACAGACTAACAGACAGACAGACTATCAACTATAACTATTTTGTAGAAAATTCACTTTTTGGTTAAATTTAATATTTTAGTGTCGAAAAGAAAACTGAAATCTTTTCTGGATGAAAACTGAACCATTTTTTTTGAAAAAAAAAATTTAATAAAAAATTCATCTGTTCTAAGAGAAATTTCACCTTTCTTAGATAAACATGCAACTGTTCGGTGAAAAATAAAACTATTTTGTTGAAAAGTCATACTTTTTGTTGAAAATTTCACTGTTTTGTTGAAAAATTCAACTATTTAGTAGGGAATTTACTTTTTGTTTAAAATTCATATTTTGATCTTGAAAAGTCAACTGGAATCTTTTCTAGATAAAAATTCAACTATTTTTTGAAAATTCGTTTTTTTAAAATAATAATTCATCTGTTTTGAGAGAAATTTAATCTTTTTGGGGTAAATTGCAACTATTGGGCAGAGCACTCAACAATTTTGTTAAAAATTCATCCTTTTTGGGTAAAAATTCGTCTTTTTGGATTGAAAATTCAATTTTTTTCGTAAAAACTTATTTCTTGGCTAAAAATTCATATTTAAATCGTAGAAAGACAACTAAAATCTTTTTTAACCGAAAATTCAACCATTATTTTGAACTTTTTTCATTATTATTCTACTATTTTATTTGGAAGATTTAGTTAAATCAATTTGTTAAGAAATCATTTTTTCAAAGACTTATATTTTTAGTTGAAAATTCGTCTGTTTGCTTGAAATTTTAAGGATTTTGCTGAAAATTAAACTTTTTAAATTGAAAATTCAACTACTTCGGCAAAAATTAAACTACTTTGTTAAAAATTGATTTTTTTATTGAAAGCTTATGTCTATGGTTAAAAATCTAATTGTTCATTGGGAAAGTCTTTTTATTTTCCTTAAAATCAATTTTTTAACTGAAAATGTAATTTTTTCATTTTTTTAAGATTGATATTTTTGAATTGAAAATTCTCCTTCTTTGGACATTAAAATGATTCTCTCGGCTTTCAATTTCATTTCTGTCAATTATTTCTTAAATTTAAGCCTGTAATTAATTTGGAACAATTTTTTTGCCTGAATTAATAAAAAAAATATGAAATAGACCACGCTTTTAATTCAATGTGGAAAAAAAATATTTTTCAAAAAATGAGAGCATCTTTGAAGCTTGGCAATGAAACTTTGATAAGAAGAACTAGTTTTCGTAGACGTCTTTTCTACTCAAGGTAAAAGAACTTTTTCCTGTTTTTGAATGTTTCTGTATCAAAAATTTCAGTATATAAATGGCCTGCCATCCACATTCCGATGCTTGTGGAAAAATAATTAAAAAGTAAAAAAGTAAGCTTTCTGATTTTTGTGGTGTTTTTTTATAAACGACCATGGCGAAGTTCTTGACCTTTGCTTTGGTGGCACTTTCCGTTGGTGAGTACACGTGGTAAAATTAAATTATTTGAACAAATTATTTCTTCTATCGCATGAAATTGATTGATTTTTTTTTTCAATTTCACAACTGAAATAATTTTTTTTTCTCAAAAAATTTTTTATAAAGTAGTTCATTTTTAATCAAACGGTTGATTTTAAACCAAGAAAGGTGAATTCTCGAAGAAAAATGTAATAATTAAAATTTCAACTAATGAGGATTTCAATTATTAATAAAAAAGGGTTCAAATAATTGAAAAAAGGCAAACTTTCAAAAAATATCTCAACCAAAACAGATTAATTTATAACAAACAAGTGGCATTTTCAACAAGAAAATTTAATTTTCACTAAAATTTTTTAGAAATCTGTTACATTTTCTTTTAAAATTAATTTTAATATATAGAAAGTATTTGAATTCTCCTAGATCATGAAAAAATCTTTGTATTATTCGAAACCATTCCCAATTTTAAGAAACTTCTAAATTTTATTTCTAAATCTGTGAAAATCTACATTTTGTCTTGAATTTGTTAAAATATTTAGAAATTTTTTTTCTCTAATATTCTCGCAAAACTTGTAAATATGTTTCAAAATAGTTCACATTTTACCTGAAATTGTTGAAAATTAAATTTTCCTCCAAATCTTCCAATTATTTCTACTTTCAAGAATTCTGTTGAAATGTTTTGGAATTTCAAAACATTTTCTTTGAAAATTATTATTTTTTTAAATCATCATATATTTTTCAAAAAATCGGAAGAATTGTATATTCTATTTTAATATTCTAAAAATTTAAATTATGTTCAAATCTCTTCAAAACTTTTGAATCTTCCAAATACCTTTTGAAAAAATTAGGTTTTTCTCAGAAATTTTGAAATTGTCAGAACTTAAAATCAATCTTTTGAAATAAGCCTTAATCATTTTTGATTTTCCATAAAATATTAGCGATACTATCGAACCGAAAATATCGATTTCAATGGGAAAATACCAATTTAGCATAAAATTGTTGAAAAGTTATGAATATTTTCGGAAAAATATTTTGTAAAATTAAAAATAACAATGTCAGTTGAAAGAAATAACATGGTCCTCAATTTTCAAAAGATAATAATAATAACAAAAATAATAAAAGATGCTAGATCTTATTCGAATTAAATTGATTTTTGTTTAAAAATATGTATAGAGTTTCTGTGTAAAATGCCAACGTAACGTAAAATTGTTAGAAAATTATTATTATTTTTTTTTAATCTAATGAATTTTGTTATGTTGGCGTTTCAGATCGAAAATTGGTATTTTTGAACAAAAATTAATTCAATTTGAATTAAATTCAGCATCTTCTAATCATTTGAGATTATGTTAGTTTTTTTTCATAGAAAATCAGTTATTTTAATCAGAACACATTAGTTTTGAAGAATAAAAAAATAAAAAAATTATTTTTCATTTTCAAAAAATTAATGTTCAAAGAAAATTTGAAAAGATGACTAACTGTTCCCACAAATTAAAAAAAAAAGCTTGGACGATTGAAAGGCAATTTTGTTAGTTTTCGAAAATTGTAGACAAAATTTGAATCATTTGAAAAGATATTTAAATTTCTGAAAGATTTGCAAATGTCATTTTGAAGCTTCTTAAGGAGTTCGAATGGTTTCATGATAATAATTTTTTTTAATATTCCTGGAAAAATTTCAAATAATTTTTGATTTTGAAAAATTCATAAAGAAAATTCATAAAGATTTCTAAAAATATCGAAAAGATTTGCAAAACTTTTTCGAAAGATTTTTGAAAATTATTCTTTTTTGCTAGAAATAATGAAACATCAAAAATTCCACTTTGCGGTCAAACGATGCTAGATACGAAAAAAGACAAATGAAAAAAATTTGTGTACCCCAAAAAGATCTACAAATTTGTTATTATTCACTTTTTGATTTGTTGCGTATTTTTTGTTTTATTTGCAAGAAACAAACTCAAAAATAAAAAATAAAAGAAATTTTGGACAAACGACATAAGCTGCGGGGAAAAAATCCACAAAAGTTCACCCAAAAAAGAGCTACAAATTTGTCTTGGATAATTTTTTCATGAGACGCTTAGTTTTTGTTTTATTAGTGAAACATTACATGACAAATAAACAAATTAATTTTTTTCCAAAAAAGACACAAGGTATAATAAAATGTTTGATAACAACATTTTTCTTAAATCAGATCTGAATATTTTCCTATAACCTTTTCTTCTGACGAGACACGTGATGAGAATGTGTTTGTCAAAGCCGAATGAGCTTCAACGAAAGAGAATTCACAATCGCTAAATTTCAGTTGGTGATTGTTTGTCCTTATGTTTTTAAAGTATTATGCTAATATGATAATGTCTTAAATATTTTTCAAAAATGAAACGAATATTTCAATTTAACTTTGATTTAAGTTTTAATGCAAAAAGAACACATTTTTCTTAATTCGCAACAGGTTTTCTTTGATTTTTCCTTTCGAAAAATATTATTTGTATATATAATAATATTATATATTGTTATAATAATATATAAATAAATATACATAATATATTATTATTGTATAATAATATTATTTCTCTTAGACAGAATTCTTCATTGTTAAACTACCAAAATTTTAACAGTACATTTTTTGAACAAATATAAACATAAAAAAACAAATTATACAACAAAATTTGACTTTTGAATCTTGCGTTTGTTTAAAAAATGTTGTTGCTCCTAGTGTTCGGTTCTTTGACCGTTCTCAAAAGTTCTATTCTTGGTCACCAAAAAAGTACCAAACGTTCCTATCATGATATTATAAATATAAATTGATATTTTTTAGGTTTGGCAAAATCGTTACTAATGGAAAAAGAAGACGAGAAGTTCAACCGAGAAGAAGTAAAATCTGGTCTGGAAGATATATTCGATTTGACGCCTGATGATATGAAAAATGAATGTAACATTGATTTCGATAGTGTGTGGCCCACCATTGGTGCTTCTTTTGACAAACTTCAAAAAATGTCCGATAATTTCGATGCAGAAGCAGGAATGCACTTCAAAGAGGAGGATTCTGGATTCAATGAACGGGTTTTGAGTAACTGTCGAAAAAGTGGAGATTTCAAAAACGAAAGACTTAATCTCATTAGAACAGCGCTGCCATGTGCCAAGGAAGATAGAATTTCCGAAATTGTGAAAATCTCTGAAATAAGCACTTGCTAAAATTTGCCTGAAATCAAGCCACTGTAAGTTTGTTTAATATTTTATATACATTTACATTTTTCAAAGAAATTTTAAAAAAATTAAAAAAAGCCACGGAAATTTTTTGTTCGCCTTCTCGAGTACTATTAATATCCATCCATAGAATTGAAAAAAAAGTGTTTCCAAAAATATTCAAAATGTGCTCAATTTTGGAATTTTCATTCAAAATGGCTGGCTAATGAACTCGACCTTTATTTTGGGACACTTGAAAAGTATACCAATGCCCAATCCAATAGGTTGATTCTTTTAAAAGTTATCGTGCTAACAAACTAAAAATCTGCAGACAGACAGACATACTAACGGACAGACAGACAGACATTCGGTAAAAACCTGTTTTTTGGGTTCACGGGGTCTCAAAACGTGGATATTTAACAAAAAAGGGGGGGAGGGGGGCAAATTTTACACAAATCAAATACCTTCTAATTATAGAATGAGAATGTAAAAAGCTATAGGGATAAATATTTATCATTCTCCTCAGCAAATTTTCGATTTTGTAAGCTGTTTTGTAGGCTAAATATTTTAACTTCTTTTTATGCTAAAATAGCTATCAGATGCAATAAAGTCGTTTCTTATCCACAAAAAAGAGTAAAATTTATTTTAAAAAGCTTAAAACAAGCAAAGAGGTTTAAATGATGCAATTCATAATACGAACATTATAAATTTGGAATAAGTCTAATTTTAAATGTTTGTACCTAAAATTAATCAACTTCAAAGGTCATTATTGTGTTCCGCAAATGCTTGAAAAAATCATAACACCTCAAATAAAAAAAATAATTCTACTCAATATCAAATTCCAAATTTTGAAAATTTGCTGTGCTTCTAATTTTGACTCCTGGATCTCTTCGATTTTCCATTTGTTGATGATTTAGTTGGTTAAAATAAACAGTAATAGTTTTTTTAATTTCATTTTTTATCAAATATAAATATTTTTCAATTTGATTACTACTTTATTTTCAGAACCAAGCAAAAAGATCATAGCAAGTAAGAGTGGCAAGAGAACCGAAGGAAAATATATATGACGACTTGGAATATTTCTGTAATGTGATTTTTCGCTGTGCTATACACGGGTTTTACTGCGATTTTCCTTGTGCACTACAAAAAATGAAAATTGACTATTGTAGGTGAATACTAGTACAGATACTGTTTTATTAAATAAGTTTCATGAGACGGGCGCAGCCGCTTGTGTGTTAAATGTATTATTATTATTATTATTATTATTATTATTATCATCATTATCATTATGACCATACTACTTAGCAAGAAATAAAGAGTGACTACTATCAGCAGTACATTGTCTCGTAATTTTATGTTCAGGAATCATGTTACTTTCGTTCCTAAAAAAAATGCAATCTATCTGCAACTACATTAATGCATGATTTAGTCAAAATGGAAAAAACACCTGCAAATTTTTTCCAGGTTTAACTGATTCCAGTAACACAAGTGATAGTGACTTTTGAGTAGTAACGGCCGTACAGGACAGCCACATCAGGTAAGACTAGACCGCTGTTACTACGTGCTACGAGTAGTTAAAACAGTGCCTGGTGGGCCAACATCGATCAAGAATTGTATCCTCTTTTTGAAAAGCTATAGTTGTCGGTCTTCATCAAATCTCCACGTTTTGAGACATCCTGAGTCAGAAAAAAAGATTTTTATGAAGATTTCTGTCTGTCTGTCTGTTTGTTTGTAGTATTGTGTAGGCTATCTTAATGGTCCTGGCAACCATACAAAAATAGCAAATACTGAATTGTTTAGAACAATTCAAAAACGGAAATTTGTTTATTTACTTTCAGAAAGTGAAATTATTAAGAGAGTGAAGGGGGTCGAAAACGTGAATCTTACTGAAGGGTGAACATTAGGATTCTGGAAAAGCATAAAACAATTAGAGTTGCTCAATTGTTAACAATAATTGAAAGCCAGTAATTTGTTGGGTAACCTTTGAAAATGATAATTACTAAGACAGTGAAGGAGATGACAAACGTAAGTCGTTTTGAAGGATAGTCCTTTCGTTCTGGGCAGCTATGGGAAAATGTAAAATATAGAATTTTCATTAAAAATTAAAACACATGAATTTATTTTAAATTATTTTTCATATTTCAAACTTCACACTATTCATCCTGTTCCCCTTTCTTATAGATTTCTTCTTTTCCTCCCTGTTTTTAGGAAATTTACCCCCTTTTCCCCTTTATCATTTTTTTCGCTTGAATGCGAACTGAATCAATAAAACCCAATGACAAAATCTCCATATTATTATTTGAAGTTAATTTTGCTCAACTGAAAAGGATTTGAAATAATTTTAAATATTAGTAGCGATTTGAGCGGGTATTTTAGACAAATTTGATGAATTTCAAGGAATTACCAAAGATTTCAGGATATTTTCAGTGAACTTTGAAAAACAAATTAAATTCATCCTTAAGGTATACCTTGCAATTTCGCGGGATTTTAAATAATTTAGTAGGATTTCCAAAGATTTCAAGGAATTTTGAAGTATTTCAAAGAATTCAATATGGACTGAAGCATTTTAATGAATCTGCAAGAAATTTGAGGGATTTGAGAAATTTTGAAGGATATGGGGCATTTTTTAAAAGAAACTGAATGAAAAATTTAATTTGATCTATAGTCAAGGGATTCCAAATGATTTCTAATTAACGGATTAAATTGAGTTTCGTTTAAAGAAATTTTTAAGCATTTCAACAACTTCAGATAATATGGGAATTAAATAGAATTGAAAAGGACTTCAAGATTTTTGGTTGTTTAAAAAAATTTGGTAGGATTTCACAAGATAAAAAAAATTTCCAGGAGTTGTCAACGGATTTGGTAGGATTTTTAAATATCTCAAGATACTACAAAGAAGACTTTCAAAAGACTTTCATAGATTTTAATGTCTATCCAGAAATTATGGAATTTCCTGATTAGTAGAAGGCCTCATATTCATTTTGGTACATCATTTTTCCAATATTTTCAGTAGATTCAGAAAATTAGGTCAATATTAGGTGAATCTAGTTGAAACTCAAAATTTCTCTTTTTAATTAGCTATAGAATACAAACGGTTAATATTTTTTTAGATATCACGCCCATAAGTCTGCATTACAGGGTCCCAAAAAAAACCCCATAAGTAAATAGTTGGGTCTTGCTACTTTTTTGCGCAAATCATAACTTGTTTACGCTTTTTTGAATACAAATTGTTTTGAGTACACAATTTTTTCAGAATTTTTTGAAATTTTGTCCACTTTTTACTTAGTGAGATAATAATTGATGCAAGCTATCTACATCATTCTTTGCCTTTTTAGTTCGGAACAAATAATAAATATTAATATTAATTTCGAGAAAACGCTCTCTGTAAATACTTGAAGAAAGTAAGTCTGATCCATATAGAAAACTTGAAAAATATTTCGAATAACTGTTTTATTATTTCAGAATAATATATCAACAAAAAAGGAAGAGATTGTTTCAGAAAGGATTCTCTCTAGCGCTTATTTATTATTTGTATATATTTAAAAACCCGAAACAAATTTTGAAATTTCAGGAAAAAACGCATACTCCTTGTCGCTTGTACTTCTCAAGTAACAAGTGTACCTGAAATTGCTCTTCTTCCGTCAAAAAATTAAAGAAAATAATATGGAATATACCTAGAGAGTTCTTATAGCAGTCTTGTAGAAGAATTATTCAACTAGGCTACAGTGCCTTTGAATTCGAAGAAATTATTCTCTTTTTTTATGAATATAGAATCCTAATTCTGAAGTAATTGCAAGTGGATTGAATTATTTTCAGAAAAAAACCAGTAGCGTGACTCCTGAATATAAAATCATAAGACAATAGACTGCTGTTTTGAATCATTCTTTATTAGAGGCATGGGTCTGGACGCTAGGACAAGGATGGAGAGGAAGGTGTAGGTGAGTGGGATGGAGGGAGAAAAGGGATCGTGAGACCTCGAAGGTGAACCCAAAGTCACAGAAGGAGAGAGAGACGGAGAGAAAAGAGAGTGACTTCGAAACCACGAAGGTAAACCCAAAGTCACAGAAAGAAAGAAGAGAGCAAGAAAGGTGACCTCGAGACCTCAGAGGGTACACCCAGAGTTATCGGAAAAAAAGTGGAGGAAGGAGGTAGGAAAAAGAGCAGAGATTGACTTAGAGTTGATTTCGGTTTATTGGCTTGAAAAATACTACTAAAAGAGAGAGAGAGAGAGCTCTGTAGTTAGAGATCGCCGGTGGCAAGGGAGAGACTGGTCACGAGTAAGTGACTAGTCTCGGCAAGTGCCAGAGCACGAGTGACAATTCTACCCACAGCGTCGGTATTTATCTGCTAGAGGCGGGAGAGCTCGAGCGAAGAAGGGAGCAGCTGCTGGCCCTCTGATTGGCCCTGACTCTCGCAACGGAGTCGCAACGGAGCGGTGGGGAATTTATCGTGACTCATCGCTTCCTTAGTGGTTCTCAATTTGGGCCTTCAGGCCTATAATAGCTTTTCATTACTTCAGATTATTTGACATTCTTAATTTAGCATTTTGAAAATAAAATATACAAATAATCCTTCTTCAAGAGAAAAACCATACAAATCCTTATGCGAATTGAGAAACATTTGTTCTTTTTGCATTGAAACTCCAAGTTATTAAAATTAAATCAAAACTTTCAAATTATTTGATGAAATTATTCAAAATATTATATAATTTTATGCAAATATCATCAGCATTTCCAGTTTCCAATAATTTTAGGTTCTGCTAGCGCTTCACACAGGAAATGGGTAATTTTAAATAAAAATTCTTAGATTTCAATGATTAACATTTTTTCAAGAATTTACGTCTATCGGATTTGACAGCGCAAAAAATACCAAATTTCAACCAAATATCTCCATCAAAACAGATAATTTTCAACAAAACAGTTGCATTTTTAACCAAAAAGGATCAAATTTCTACCAGAAGAGATTAATTTCCAAACATACTTATACTAACTAGAATTAGTCTCAAAATTCTGAAAAATCTTTTCTGGTTGACAAAATTACTGAAAAGTTTCCCAAATTTTCTTCAAGATTTTTAGAAATCTCTTCGAATTTTCTTTATCAATTTTGTAAAACCAAAAATCATTTGAAATTTTGACCGAAATCTTGAGAAAAATGTTCAATTATCTTGAAACCATTCAATATCTTTAAGAAGCTGAAAAATTATATTTCTACATCTTTAATGACATAAAAATCTTTCAAAATAATTTGAATTTTACTCAAAATTTTAGAAGAATAAACAAAATTGCCGTTACATCTTGCGAGCTTTTCTTGCCTCAAAAAAAAAAAAAACCTAATTAAAACGATGAAACCTCTACACTGCAAACTTTATCTCGCCTACTCCACCCACTTTCCCCTCTTCGGAAAAAAGTACGACGGCAGGACAGACATTTGTTCATAAGGTTTTCGGTCCCGGGCTATGAGATCTTAACAATTAATATCTGAAGAAAATTCGTAAAGATTTCAAGAAATTGCAAAAGATTTCTCAAAATTAAAGAAAAATTGGAGGATTTGAATGAAATTTTGTCAATTTTTAAAAAATTTCAGGTAAAATTAGAATCATTTTGAAAGATATTTAGATGCTTTAAACGAATTTCAAAAAGAATTGAAAACTTCAAAAGATTTCAAACATTTTGAGACACAAGGTAGACTTTTGAAGATTTAGAAATAAAATTTAGAAGCTTTTTAAAATCTTGGATGGTTTAAAATAATAAAAAAAAATCTTAAGATCATGGGGAATTCAAATGAATTTTTTAAACTGAAAATTTATTTGTTGAAGCAAATTTTAAAATCGAAGAAAATCTAAAATACTTTTGATCCATTTTTTTTTGCTTTGTAAACATGTCTTAGGATTTTGGGAATAATGTGAGTAGTAGAAATTATTTTTTTTAGTTAGAAAGGCAACTGTTTTGTTGTAAATTAATATATTTTTGTAGGCTACTAAAAAACCATCTCTAGAGTTAAATCTAACCAACAATAATCAACAGAAAAAAGTTGTTTCTTTTACTTTCTATCCAGATATATTTTATCCAATCCGTAGACTTTTTTCTAACTTCAATATTAATACTATTTTTAGAATTGATTCAAAATTTGACCTCTTTATCAAATTGAGAAAAGATCCATTAGAAAAATTAGAACAGTGTAATGTTGTTTATAAATTGGACTGTTCTTGTGGTATGTCCTATAGTGAACAAACCAAAGGTGGCTAGAGACTAGAAAAAATGAGCATTTCAGAAATATTAATCACTGTATGTTAATAGTTTTTCCTAATTTCTTCAAATTTTATGAAAAAATTTAAGCTTGGCGCCTAAATCTTTTCCTTTCTTTCGAATCAGTATGTTTGATCCTCTCAGTACTCGGTCTACTCCGGACCTGTACATGGTACTCTGTACCATGTTCCTTTCTTTTAATCTATTTTGAAAAAATCATGGATCTTAAATCCAACTATAAAACCTTTATCATCATGAAAAAATAAATTTTAAGCAATCTGCTACTATCTAATCAGGTAAAGAAACTTCTAATTTTTCATTATGATCTTCTCTCGTTTTGTAGCTTCCTAACCTCTCTCTTATCACTTTTCAGAATATTGGTTCAAAAGTCTTTCAATTTTAATAAACTCACTACAATTTCATTGTTTTCTAACACTTGAGATCGAGTACCAAAAATGGATTTTTGTCAAAAAATGCTAACTTCAATTATTTTATATAAATGATCACTTTTTACTTACGAAACTTTTACGTTTAAAACTGCTACGATGTATGACCGATGCTTTGTTTTTGGAGTAAATTCTCCTTTTTCTTTTTTTGGAAAACAATCTTTAACTTTTAACTAAATCTGACCGCTCTTCTTAATGGTAGGTCACCGTATTTTGGAAATTAAAAAAAAAATGTATGTTTTTTTGTATACTTTTATTTTATGGAATTTCCTATGTAATTCTCTTAATAGATTTACACACGGCTTTCTGACGAGGTTACGAGGTTTGAGTAGTAATCATTAATGTTTAGGTAAAAATAGACTCACGGGATCTTTTGAGTGCTCGTATAAATGTGGGAAGGAAATTTTTTTTCAAAGATTGCATAAAAAATCCATGATTTTGAGTGTTTTTCTGGTGTAGCATGAAACTAAATTAAAACTGTTAAAAAGTACCAATATAAATCACCCATAATATGGGAATTCTTCAAAAATTACACACCGAAATAATGTTTTTAAAAATTGAATTTCACCAGTAAAAAAATATCTTCTCCTGCAGTCCGCTGAGAACGCACGTACGGAAATGACGTTTCTGTTGTAAAATGCACTTTTCAGTTTTAATATCAGATTCACAAAAAAAGTTGATATTTCAAGCTCAAGTTTATAGAATCTTGTATTAAACGATACGCTTAATATTTCCTTTTTTTATTACTCAACTGTAACTACAATATTTTACTAGAAAAAAAAAGACGTACGGTAATGACGTCTGAAGGGACAAAAATCGAGGAACAGACTTTAAGGTTTATACAATATTATAAATTTGACTTGCAAAATGTGCATGCATTAAATTTATGTTCATCTCAAGTTCAAAAGTTTGAGACGTTAAGCATTTTTTAGAATAATGTCCAAAAAAGGAGAAAATCAGTTTATCCTTGTGCAAAGTGAGGTTGGGCGCCGTGCGGTAATGACGTTTGGAGAGTTCTTTTATTGAATGAAAGTGAATAGGAACAAAAATGGAAAAAAAGAACTGATCATTTTGTAGAAGATGATAATAAGTATTTATTAAATTTAAAAAAAATCAGTATCGTTTTTCACAATTCCTTCATGGAAAGGAAATAGATATAGACAACTCAATCATTTACCACTTTATCTTTGCAAAATTCTCGAAAATTATTTTTTTTTTTGGTTATTACTTTTCCCTATTATTGTGACTAGTAAAGCTACATATGTTACATTAGTTAATCACCACTATGTTGCCTTTGCTTTTACGAAAACGAACCATTCTATTAATATTGAATGTTTATATTTCAATCCACTCTCTAAATCTGAATTAGTAGAAAACTACTAATTGTTAGTAGTTTTCTACTAATCCAAATAGCGCCGATTCATTTACTGGTGATTAGTAAAAATCAACTAATTTAATGAGTAAGAATAACTGACTAAATGAATTAGTAAGTATATCTACTAAAGTAATTGGTAATGCTACTACTAAATGAATTGGTAAATGTATTGCTGGTTACTATTTCACAGGGTAGTCTCAAGTAAATTTAAAAACTGTTTTTCAACGAAGAGAATTTTATTGGAATATATTAATAAATTATTAAAGTAGGATTAGTTCCGATTAAAAAACAAATTAGTTCAATCTGAATTGAAAACATGTTATTGTAATAATTAAAACTAGAATATCAATAATCTTAAAAGGTTTTACAAGACAAAAATAACTGCGAAATCGTAACTGTTTTGCCTTTAGCTAAATAAAACTATTAAACTATAATATAATCATTTCTTGAATTTGTCAGATTTGTCTCTTAAGTCTATGAATTTGAATAATAATTCAAACACATTCTTATTTGATAGTTAACAGTTGAATTTTGAACTACAAAAGATCAGCTTTCGACCAAAAATGGAATAGTTAAATTTGAACATAGCAAATTAATTTCCCAGAGAAAAAAACTGCTTGAACTGCAATGATGAATCTTCTACTGAAATAAATGAATTTCCAACAAAAATGTAACTTTTAACCAAGTAGTTTTTATCTTCAATCAAAAAGATGAAATTTCAACTAAAATTATGAATACTAATTGGAATACTTAAATTTTCCACTAAAAAGATAAAGATTCAAACAATAAGATTAATTTTGAAACATAAAGAATGATTTTCTCCAAAAAATACGTCTTTTGAAGAAAATAGAAGAAATCTCAACTAAAAAAGACAAACCTTCAACCAAATACTTGAATTTTCAGTTTAAAAAATCAATTTTCCAGAAAAAAAGAAAATTTTTTGCCAATGTATTGAATTTTCAACTAAAATGGTGAACCATTGACTGGAATAGTTGAATTTTCAACTAAAAATTAAAATTTTTCAACCTAAAATTGAATGATTACATTTTAAATTTTCTATTATGTTAAACTAACGAGATACATTTTTAACTAAAATGTTGGAATATTCGACTGGAATAATTAAATTTTCAGTTTCAAAAAGAATTAAATTTCTGTTAAAGTAAAAACGAATTTTCAACAAAATAGCTCACTTTTCAACCAAAGGGATAAATTTTTAATTAAAATGATGAATCTGGCAGATAGAAAAAATTAATTTTAAATAAAAGAGTTCAGTTCTCAACTCAGTAATTAAATTTTTAATCCGAAAAAGATTAATTCTGAACAAAAAATGTAGTAGTTGGCATAAACAAAATTAATTTTTAAACAGAAACAGTTGAACTCGACAAAAAAACTACTTTTCAACATGAGTTGAATTTTCAACTTGAAAAGATTTTTCAGTCAAGGGAGAGAAAAAATTGCAAACAAGCTGTTGAATTATCGATGAAGAAGATGAATATTTGAATTTTGAACTAAGAACGATCAATTTTCAAACAAATCTGTAATAGATACATTTCCATTAAAAACCTTAAATAAACTAAATTAAAATTTTCACGCTTCAAAGTATGGAGATACTTTCATTTTAACGTATCCGCAGTTTAACAGTAAGGTGGTCCGAAAAAGAATTTTCTGAAGACAAAAGATTCTGTTTAAAATTTATGTGAAATGATAATTTGTGTACCTTTGTAAAACTAGATCTGATGATTGTAAGGGATGCCTCAAAAGCGTAAGTCAGAAGTTGTAAATTGATTTTTAAACAATTTTGAACATCTACGTATCTTTTAATGTATATTGAATGAGTTTTCTGCAAGTTAAAGATAAAAAAATAAAGCCTTTCTCAAACTGTTAGTTGATTACGATATGCGTCGACTTTTATGAAACATAGTCTGCTATCAATATTATGTTTAGAAAAATCATGTTGACTGCCCAGGCGAAAATATTATATATAGTTTATATATAGTGTGAAGTATTATATATAATATTCATTTGTTTTATACATTTTTTATATAAAACAAATTAATATTATATATAATACTTCACACTATATATAAACTATATATAATATTTCCACCTGGGTGGAAATTACTAAATATTTACAAAAAGTACATAATTTTCAATTTTCGATAGATACTAGAAACTTTATTAAAACAAATAATTTTACATTCACTTGTTGTTACGAATAACAGAATTTTTTGAAATAAGACTATTATTCGAGTTTTACCCTGTTTGAAGCAACATTATTAAGGCAGCACTTATAGAAAGTTAGAATTTCTCGACAGAGTTCTCCAAGGTTAGAGGCATACTTCATTAATTTGTTCTTTATTATTAAAAATTGAAAAGCCGTTTTGACTGAGAAAAAACTTATTTTACAGTGATAAAAATCAGTCATATCATTCATTTAAATGAAATGTCTAATAATAATTTACATTCGGGCATTTAAACAACTCCAGTGCACTCTTGAAGGTTAGCTTCTTGACTTACTTGCAAATTTTAGAAAAAAATGTATCAAAGTATATTAAAATAATTTCGATCATGTCATCTTTATGTCATTGTTGTTAAATGTTGCTTTGACTTATCGCTGAAAATGTAGTACATATGTGATGGATCCTTAATATCTCGCTAGAGTATTAAAGATCTTTTGATTTTAAACTGATTTCTTTATAAATTTGACTACAGTATTATTGACGTGACGTCAGTTTTTTATTAATGTTTTCCGACAATTTTTATCGACTTCAGGTAATTGTTTTTCGTTTTTACCACACGGAAAAAAAATACTTTGTCAACGTAAAAAAAAAATTGATACTTCAACAAAATAAATTTGTAAAGATTGGACTATTAAAAAAAATGGGTTAAATTAACAAAGTTGGCATTGTTAGGAAAATCTTTGTAACAGTGACAAAGTTATTTGTTTCGATGATAAAGCCAATTTTGTTTAAAAAGAAACAGTAAAAGTTTAATAAATAATGTTTAATGTAACAAATAATCCTGTTTGTCAGAGTAACAAATAACTTTGTTAGTTATGAATTGGTTTCATGGTAACAATGTGAGTTTGTTATTTCAGTAAACAGGTTTTGTTATGGAATTAACAAAGTTGGCATTGTTATTTTAACTATGTTTTATTTGTCAATATAATCATGTCATTTGATAAAACAACATTATTTTCAGTAACAAATTATTAGATTGTTAAAATGACAAAGCCTTTTTTTTCCGTGCATATATTTATTCAAATTGTTGTTTTGACTTTAATCAACTTTTGTTCATTTTATTAAAAAATTTTTTTAAAAATTATTTTGTTTAGATCTTGAAAATGGCTCAAAGTCGAGCCGAAACGTCGATCGTATTAAAATTTTGACGACATAATAACAATGTGTTGTTTTTTATGAGACTGTAAAGACCAGAAAATATATTACTTGGATTTTTAGAAAAAAATATGTGAATAAGTGAATATTTGCTTTTTATACCTTTCAGTTTCATTACAATAAAGTAAAGAAGGTCGAAAACGTTAATCTTGCTGAAGGGTAAACCTTAGAATTCTAGACAAGCATAAAATAATTATAAGTGATTTTTGGTTACTTTAAAACATTTTTAAGGATTTTACAAGACATAACAAATTTCGAGCTGTGTCAGCGGATTTGGTAGGATTTTCAAATATTTCAAGGAACTGCAAAAAAGACTTTTAAAAGACTTTTATAGATTTTGATGTATTTCCAGAAATTTTGGAATTCCCTGAATAGTAGAAACCCTGATATTCATTCTGAGACATCATTTTTCCAATATTTACAATAGTTTCAGAAAATTAGGTCAATAGTAGGTGAATCTAATAAAAAACTCAAAATTGCTCTTTTAAATTCGCTATCGAATATAAACGGTTGATTATTTTTCAGATATCACCCCCATAAGTCTGCTTTACGGGGTCACAAAAAACCCATATGTGAAAAGTTGGGTCTTGCGACTTTTTGCGCTATTCATGACTTTTTTGCCCTTTTTTGAAAAAAAATTGTTTTCAGTGCATGAAATATTACTTCTTTTTAAAATTAGATATTTGAATGAATTGTGTAAACAATTAGTTATCGTTTTTAGCAATTTTCTTTTCGAACAGACTCAAAAAATCGCGGTTTCTTCCTAATTTATCAACTTATTTTCAACATTTAGTTAGTTTAAGGTAATACTTATATAACAGAAATAATTATCTGAGCAATTTATTCTTATTGTTAATATCTATCTTCTACTATAATAATTCTTGATAGGTGCAGTTTTTTCAGAAATTTTTTAATCATGTCCTCTTTTCTACTTAGTGAGATAATAATAGATGCAAGTTATCAGCATGGTTGTTCAAACAGTTTATTATGGTCTATAACTATCTTATCTCAGAGTAATGGTGAAAAATTACGAGCTTTTACAACATTTTCAGCTATTCTTTGCCTTTCTAGTTCGTAGAAAATAATAAATATTAATATTAATTTTTAAAAAAGGCTCTCTTCAACTATTTTAAGAAAAATTTGCATTACGTCAGATCTGTATAGAAAAATTAAAGAATATTTCTAATAATTTTTTTATTATTCCAGAATGATATACTAACGAAAAGGGAAGAGATTGTTCGGAACATGGTTCTCTCTATTGCTCATTCATTATTTGTTCATTATTAAAAACATGAGCAAATTTTAAAATTTCAGAAAAAAGTTTCTAATGCTATTGTAAAATAATCTTGTTGCCAGAAAGAACGCATTAGATTCTCATATTATTGTATCTTATTATTAAATTGAAAATTAGCGTGTTTGCTAACTCTGTAGAGTGAATTTCCTTATATCAGTTTTGTAGAAGAATTAACTAATTAGGCTACAGTGCCTTGAAATGCGAAGAATTTTTTTTTCTGAATAAATTTAGAACGTTAATCCTGAAGTGATTGCATGTGGATTGCAATATTTTCAGAAAAAAACAGTAGCCTGACTCCTGAATAAAAAACCATAAGTTTTGGACTGTTGTTAGTCATCAATCTTTATTTCACGCTTATTAGTTTGGTTATAATAATAATAATAAAAATATTCTCAACACCCAAGCGGCTGCGCCCGTCTTGCGACACTTAAACAAAAAGCATCTGCACTAGTATTTACCTACAATAGTCAATATTTTTCTATTGTAGTACACAAGGAAAATCGCAGTAAAACCCGTGTATAGTACAGCGGATAATTGGGTAATTCATAATAATTGGTAGATTCATAATTAGATTGAAGCATTCCAAGTCGTCATATATATTGTCCTTTATTTCTCTTGCCACTTTTTCACCAGCTATGATCTTTTTGCTTGGTTCTGAAAATAGAAACACTATTGAAATTAAAAAATATTCATATCTTGTATAAATTACAAATAAAAAACTATTGCTGTGTACTTCAATGAATTAATTGTTACCTAACAGCAAAAACGGTTTATTCAGCCAATACTTAATCGAGAAAATACGTTTTTGTAAATCTTATTCAGAATCCTCAATATTATCGAAATCGAGTTGAAACTCAACATTTCTCTTCACAATCAGCCATAGAATACAAACTTAAAAGACCATTCAATACTGATGATTAGATGTTCACATAAATTGTTTAAACAATTTATCATTGTTTTTAGCAATTTTCTCATAGAATGGAGTTAGAAAGACGCGGGTTTTTTGCAAATCTTCCATTTGTTGTCCATTTTTCTATTAGAGAGAAGTGACAGTTCATCAATGTTAACAAGAGTGATTGTTCAAACAATTTATTATTGATGTTAATAATATTCTCTTAGAAAAATGCTACAAAATTGCAGCTTAAAAAAATCACTTTTAGTCAAATGTTCAACTAATTGTAAGATAAGTTAAGTAATTAATTATAGTCAATAAAATTAATTGTTCAAACAATTCACTATAATTAATAATAATATTGTATCCGGATAATGCTAGAAATATGCGGTTTTTTTTTTAATTTCTGGCTTTCTGTCCAATTTTCAATTTCATTGAAGTAAGAATGAATCCAAATTAACAAAATGATTGTTTAAACAATTTATTATCATTGTTAATAATATTCTCTTTGCTTAATTGGTAGAATGTGATTTAGCAAAAATAATTATTCAAACAAATTATTATTGTTTATGACTATCTTCATCTATATCAATGCCTCATAGTTGATGTTTTTCGGCAATTTTCACCTTTCTGTCCTTTTTTCACTTAGTGAGGTAATAATTAATTAATGTTAACAAGAAAGTTGTTCAAACAATTTAATATTGATTCCTGCCTCTTGCGTGAAATAGCTTTATTTCTTCAAATTAATTTTTTAAGTATTGGGGGAAAAAAAATAATTTACTTAAAACTACAATACCATTCGAAAAATCATTTTTGTTGTGGTTGACTTATTATTTGTTCATAAATACAAAGGCGATGCAAAGTTAAAGATTTTGGAAAAAACCGCTACTTTCTAGCACTTATTCCAGAAAAGATAGTTATAAACAATAATAATCTGTTGAAACAATTATTTTTGCTAAGTCTAATCAATTATTACGTCACGCCTAATGAAAAATAGAAAAACAGTTGAAAATTTCAGAAAAAACCGCAACATTCTACCAATGAAGCAAAAGAGAATATTATTAACAATGATAATAAATTGCTTAAACAATTATTTTGTTAACTTCAATTCATTATCAATTCATTCTAATTGCTCAATTTAAATTTTGTTCAAAGTGCTTGTTTCTGAATCAATTGACCCTATTATTTTTTCTGATTTCGTCCTCTGTCTAATAGATTGTGTTTTTCATTGAAGAATATTCAACTCTGACTTTTTTTGCTCATTTATAGAATAATAATTTCACTCAGAGTAATTTTTATAATATCCCCTAATGGGGATACAATATTTTTACAGGTACATAGTATAAGTTAAAAACAAATTTTAAAAATTACCGTTGACATTCACTGGTTACAAAAAAATTTTAAAACGTCCGATTCAAATAAATATGAATGACCCATTTTCAGTCGACTGAAATGACAGTCTAAAGTCAACTGAAAAAACAAAACCTTGTGTCGTTATTATAGGTATACACGTACTCATACACATATTCATGGATAATACACATTGAATTCTATCTTGTCGAAAGTTAAACACTCAAATTTAATTTCTGTAATAATGGAAAATATATTTTGTTAAGAGCATAAATATCTTCTTTTTTATTAATATTATTTGAACTGCTGTTAATATGGATCATGTCTGAAGTAATTTTTTTTTTATAGTTAGGTTCTTGATCTACAATTTTCACAATGTTCCAATCAAATGTGTGAACAAAATTATGTTGATGTTTATAAACGACCAACTCTGCTTTTTTCCTATTGATATGCTCATTGATCCGAGTTCCTAAAGATCTTTTTGTTTCACCCACATAAGATGCGGGACATTTTTTACAAGATGATTTATAAACTAAATGTAGGAATAGTAGCAATATTATAACTGTTTAACATTTTAGACAATTGTGTAAAATTATTAGAAGAAGGAAGGCAAACTTTAAGTTGATATACATTGGAACGAATCTGATTATTGTGTACTACCTTGTTGTGTGAGTGATATTTGATTTTGTTCATGCGGACATTTATGTTTTTATCAATAAAACCAATTGGATAATTATTATTAATCAATAACTATTAAACAATTTCTAATGCATATGATCGTGTCAGCCACATATCTAAAATACAGCAGAGGAACACTATCGTGGATTTTTAAAAATGTTGTTAGACATGTCACTTCAAAATCATCCATTACGATATCTGCAAACAAAGGTGAAGTTGGAAAGCCCATTGGCGTGCCATTAATTTGTTTATAAATATCGTTATGAAGAATAAAAAAAAGTGTTTTCCAAAAGGAATTTCGTACAAGTGATGATGTCGTTAATCGTCCGGTCAATGACCAAAGTTCCACCATTCTTTCAATGACCAGGTACCCGGGTACCCACCTACTGCGCAAACCGTACAAAGGATGGTAGAAATATCACAATGGATAATTATTTCACTACTTTGCCATTGGCAAAAGTTTTACTGTCCTGGGACTTGACGATTGTTGGCACTTTGAAAAAAAAATAGGAAGTACATTCCACCAGCGATGGCTGCATTGAAAAAACGGGAAGAACTACCTACTGTGTTTGGCTTTCATGAGAAAGTAACAATGTACAGTTATGTGCCAAAAAAAAATAAGTAAGTGATTATGCTGTCGTCGATGCATCAAGAAGCAAAGATTGGTGAATGTGCGAAGAAAAAACCAGAGATAATTCAATTTTATAACCTAAGTGAGTACCCTGGTACCCGGTCATTGCACGGAGGGGTAATCGACTTTGGTAGCTAATAACTTCAATGGAATTAATCAATTGAAAATTATTTGATAAAAAAATGGTGTCAAACTACTCCAACTTTGGGGATCCGGACGTTCATGAAATTTTTTTCAGGGTAGCTTAATAAATTCTACATTGGAAACTGAAATGGATACCCGGGTACCCGGTCATTGACCGGACGGTTAAATGGAATTTCACATTGATTGTGGATATAGTGAACTCTTCTTTCCAAACTTTGTAAAACTAAGTTACGAGGGATATTTGAGAACAATGAACTAACATCAAGTGAAAGGAGAACATAATCGTCGTCTATGTATATATCTTTAATTTTTTCTTTCAATTCGAAACTATTGTTGACATGTGGAATGGGGGTTTTAATACTACTTTTTAACTCACCCTAAATTATTTTGGCTAAAAAATGTGTTGGACTGTTAATAAGAGGAATAATCAGACGAAAAGGGACATCTTCTTCATGTATTTTTGGCAGATCATAACATTTTGCCAGAACTGTATCAGTCAAAGTAAGTTAATTGTTATGGTATTCGCATCTTAAAAAATTATTGTCATTGCGATTTTTCAAGATTTTTGATGTGTTCGTCTGTAGTTTTTTAAAGGGTTCTTATTTATAGGAATGTAAGTAGATGTGTCAGAAAGCAAATAAGTCATTTTTAAGTTATAAGCTGATTTGTTTGAACAAACGGTAAAATTACCTTTATCAGCATTCTTAAAAAAAGATATCGAAGTTATTTTTCAAAAAATATTTTGTCTTATTTAAATTTTTTGAGATTTCTCTGTCTTCTTTGGTTATATGAACATCTCTTTCCAAAGTGTTGTTAATATCAGTAGTTAATTTGTCTCTAATTTCGTTTTCAGGGTCATTATGTAGATCTGATGATTGAAGAACTGATTCTACTTTTTTGATGGTATCAATAACTTCTTGTTTTGAACATTTTGAAGCAAGGTTATCATCAGGTCCTAAGTATACAATGTCAATAATGTCTTGTGGTATTTGATTCTTTGTTCAATTTTCAAACCAATGATCTTTATTTATCATCGATCGGTTATATTGATTAGCAAATAAGGATTCAAATTCAATTTCGTGTTTTGTATTACATTTTTGATGAATAGACTTAAATTTAATTAACGATAAATCAAAGAACTTTTTTTTAATATTATCATTAAGTTCAGATTCTAAAATGTTTAAGGTCTAAAATATGTTGAGGAACAACGTCATTACTTCTGCATTTCAACACAAATTTTCCCTTAGATGTAGCCTCATCTAATCTTCGGTTTACCGTAGACCGTTTTTCATCATTAATTTGTTTAAGCTGCTTCAGCGGAATTGATTCGAGAAACTATTAGCTGAAATCCGTTTTTGTTTGTTTGGAATTTGTTAAACGATTAGTTGGTCAAATTACACGGCAAAAAATACAACATCTGTAATTGTAATATGAAACTGATATAAAATAATAAATAAAACTTACAGTGGCGCAATTTCACACAAGTTTCAGCACTCAAGTAGTTTTTGTCTGGACTTCACAATTTGGGACACTCTCTCTTCCTTAGCACATGGCAGCGCTGCTTCAATGACATTTACTCTTTGTTTTTTGTAAGCTTCACTGTTCTGACAAGACTTTGTAACCTGTTCGTCGAATTTTGGATCATACTGCTGGAAGTGCTGGGCTGCTTCTTCTTTGAAACCATCAGACAATTTTTGAAGTTTGTCAAGAGCATCACCAATAGTGTGCCACGAACTATCGAAATGAACGTTACATTCTTTCTTCAAACCATCAGGCGTCAAATGAAAGACATCTTTTAGTCTACCTTTTACTTCTTCTTTGCTGAACTTGTAGTCTTCTTGGGCTTCTGATATTTTCGCCAAACCTTAAAATTACAAAAATATATATTATAATATAATTATAGGAAAGTTTTGTAGTCTATTCCACAATGAAGAATTTTATCTGAAGAATTGATGATTAGATTCCAATGATTAAAAATGTTACAAGCATTTGAGTCCATCGGTTTTGTTAGCGCAAAAAATACGAACTCTTAACAGAATATCTTCACCAAAACAGATAATTTTCAACATAACAGTTGCATTTCTAACCAAAGAAGATTAAATTGCTGTCAAGAGAGATTAATTTTCAAACATACTTGAACTAACAAGCAATAGTCTCAAAAGTTTGAAAAATCTTTTCTGGTTGGCAAAAATTACTGAAAAATTTTAAAATTTTTCTTAAAGTATTTTAGAAATCTTTTTGAATTTTCTTTATCAATTTTGTGAAACCAAAAATCATTTGAAATTTTTTTCAGAAATCTTAAGAAAAAAAAATTAATTATCTTGAAACCATTGAATATCCTTAAGAAGCTTCAAAATTATATCTCTATATCTTCAATAATCTAAATATCTTTCAAAATTATTTGAATTTCACCCAAAATTTTCGAAAGACAACTTCTAAATCTCTAAATCTTCCGAGCTTTTTTTCAATTTCAAGAAATTTTTTAAAATCATTAAAAATATTTTTAGATGAAAAATCATTTGAAATTTGGAACGTCAATATTCAACTCAAAATATAAGTGTAATATTAATTAAGAAATCTGCAAGCTGTGCGGGCACATTCTCATCTCGTGAATTCTCTTTCGTTAAAGCTCCTTCGGCTTTAGTGAACACATTCTCATCACATGCATATTACATTTATTTCTGTACCTCGGCCTGGGATTGCTTATTCAGATATTGCAAAATAAAATCAAAATTTAATTTATCATGATTACTTCAACATTTGTTTCTTATTTTGCTATAAATTTAATTTCCAGCTACCCTGAACAAGGCATAATTTCAATTAATTTATATAATTACGATTCATAATTTGCATTGATGTTGAAACGAATGTATTTTTATTGTCCTGTTTTTATAATAAAAGAAAATTGTTCACATTTCTTTCTAGTCTTTTGGTCGGGCGCCAAACTGGAGAAATATCAAATTATTTTTTATTTCAAAAAATTTCTCAAAGTAGACGAAATATGAAATACTTTAAATTAATTTCCAAATAAAATTCGCAAAGATTTCAGAACAAGATCGTTAAATTTTCAATAAAACAGTGAATTGTTTAACCAAAGAATTGAATGTTCCACACCAAAAATTAACCGAGAAGATGAGTTATTCACAAAAAAGATTAATTTTCAACCAACTAATGGAACTTTTAACCGAAAATATAAATTTTCAACCAAAAAGATTATTTTCTATCAAAAAAGGCGAGTTCAAAAATAATACATGAATTTGTAACTAAAATGAAGAATCTTCAACTGAAATAGTTAAATCTACATGTAAAAAGTAAATTTTCAACCAAAAAATAACAAATTTTAACAATATAATTAAATTTTCAACCGAAGAGAGGAATTTTTTATTGAAACCAAAAAACACTAAAACATGAATTTTCAACAAGCAGTTCGAATACTAACGAAGTAGCTGGACTTTGAATCGAAAAGATTAATTTTCTACCAAAAGCGACAAATTTTTAACGAAACGGATTAATTTTCAACCACTGGTTAAATTTTTTACTGAAAAAGATAAACTTACAATCAAAGATGTATAAGTTGAATTTACAGTTGAAAAAGTAAATTTTCAGCCAATAAACCCGAATTTCCAACATAATATTAAAACTTTCAACCAAATTATTTTTAACCGAAATCAAGAATTTTTAACCAGAAAAATTCATTTCTAACAAAGTGGTTCAAATTTCAACCAAGTAGTTAAATTTTTAACTAAAAAAGATAAATTTTCAACCAGAAATGTAATACTTACAAGTGCTCGTTTTTGTTTACCTGTTTTTTGTGCAAAAAGAAGGCGATTTTTTGTCGATTGACGCAACAATAACACCGTATTTTCTGAGAGACTGACGGCGTTTTAGGTTAGGGACGGAGTCGGACAATAGAATGAAGTTGGCTGCGCACGATGCACGAGCACACCCGAGGCATCACGAACACACCCGCAGTAACACGAAGTAGTTTGCACTTTATTTACTTTTTTCACTGCGTCCATTTACATTTCTCACTGCGTCCGTCCACTTTTTTCACTGTTGCCCGGAAATGTCGGCACAACACATGCGCCACGTCATCGACAAAAAATCGGTCACTTTTTGCACCAAAAACAGGTGGAAAAACTGGCACTTTTTCGCAAATTATAGAAAAAATTAATTTTCATCTAAAATGAAGAATCTTCAACTGGAATACTTAAATTTTTAATAAAGAAAAATATTAGTTTTCAACTTTAAAAAACGATTCTCAACGACATGGTTAATTTTTCGAACTACGAAATGAATTATTCGATTGAATTAGTTAAATTTTCAATCCAAACAAAATTTCAACAAAATTTGAAATTTATCACTAATTATCATATTAGTTTTTTAGGAAATTCTACAGCTTAATATTTTCTCTAAAAACACAATAACATAACTCAAATCATCACATTATCAAGTTTAAGATTGTTTGAAAATTTGTCTTTTATTGTTCTACTTTTGATAACAAATAAATTTTAAATCAGAAAAAAGCGATCAATTTATTATGTGTTCAACTTTAACCTTGAAAATCTTTTGATGTAGTAAATTTATGACAAAATCATAAGAGACTTTTTTTGTAGAGCGTCAAATTCTCTACAAGCATATGTTATGTTCTTGGCAATTCATTGGGCCGTTCAAGAGTTACAAAACTCCAAATTGAAAAAAAAATTCGCATGATATCTAAATGGGAAATATAAATTCGCAAGGAGCGACCTCTAAATATGAATATTAAGAGCTCTGATTTTCACATGCGTCTTTTCACCCCTTTCGTTCGGTATAAAGACGGAGCGCGCAGCGCGAAGCAAGTGCATTACCAAGCTTGCAATGTCGGGAAAAAAGTATTAAATTTCAAAATTTTAGAGGCGCTAGTAAATTCTTTATGTGTAAATAGAAATACCATTATAAGAATAATTTCGTACAAAATAACAAAAAATTTGTTTCAATAATTTAATTTCTTCACGTGTACTTACAGATGGGAAGTGCTACCAAAGCGATGATTAAGTACTTCATCATGGTCGTTTATGAAAATATACCACAAAAATCAGAAAGCTTACTTCTTACTCCTTCTTCTACCAACATCGAAATATGGATGACAGGCCACTTATATGCTGACATTTTTGACACCGTCACCTTCTAAACGCGGAAAATGTTCATTTTAACTTTAGTGGGAAACGCGGCTACGAAAACTAGTTCTTCTTATCAAAGATTCATTGCCGGAATTCAAGGACGGTCTAGGTCTTTAAATGACGACTTTTTTACCTCAGTTGAATTGAAGCAAATGATTTATTCGATAGTATTTGTTTCATTCGAGAAAAAAAATTCGTTGGTTCAAATAATGTAATGGCTAAAATTCAAGAAATGATTGATTTAATATCATTACATTAAACCCAGAAAATTATTCCTGTAAATCAAATAGAAGCTTTTTCTTGATGTACTCTTATATCGGAAGTATTGAAAATTCGCTAATTATTCTTCGAGATTATAATAATACATTTATAGTGAAGGGTTGCGCCGACAGACTTTTGACCGGCGGCGGCGATTTGAGCAATACTGATCGGCGGCGGCACCGCCGCACAGTGAGCTTTTCCACAAAATTTTGTTCAAAATTCTTCTAACTGCTCAATTTTTGACCGATTCTAATATTCTTTTTTTTAAATACTCGCAAAGAATTATAAGTTCATGTATCACTGATACTTTTGTAGTTTTCTGCAAAAAACTAACCTACAAAAATATGAACTTGCCAAGGTAGCTGAACCACGAAATTTCGAAACTTTTAAAACCATGAAATCGGTAATATCTTTACAAACAAACCTCAAGCTCACAAACCTCAAACCCACGAACCTCAAACCCCTAAACCCGTAAGCCCACAAACCTTCGACCCACAAAAATTATACCTTAAACGCACAAACATCAAATCCACAAACTTCAAACCCCCAAGCCCACAAACCTACAAACCTCAAACTCACAAATCCATGAACCTTAACCCCAAACCCACAAACCTCAAACACATAAACCTAAAACCAAAAATCCAAAAAAACGACAAACCTCAAACCCGTAAACTCAAAACCCATAAACCCTGAACCCATAAACCATAAACCATAAACCCTAAACCCTGAAGGTTGGTGGCTTTTTGGACTATTCTGCATGATGTACTAATATGTTGACTTTATGAACATGGGGTTTGATGTTTGTGGGTTCGAGGTTTGTGGATTTGTGGTTTTAGGTTTATGTGTTTGAGGTATAATTTTTGTGGGTTTCAGGTTCGTGGATTTGAGGTTTGTGGCTTTCAGGTTTTTGAGTTTGAGGTTTGTGGGCTTACGGGTTTGAGGCTTAGCTTTTGTAGGTTTAAGGTTTGTGGGTTTGAGGTTTGTCGGTTTACGGGTTTGGGGGTTTAAGGTTTGTTGATTTGAGGATTTTGGGATTGAGGTTTGTAGATTTGAGTTGGGTGTGTTTGTGCATTTGTAATTTTAGGTTTATGTTTTTGAGGTTTGCGGGTTTGGGGTTTTAGTTTTATGGGTTTGTGAGTAACAGGTTTGTAGGTTTATGGGCTTGGGGGTTTCATGTTTGTGGATTTGATGTGTGTGCGTTTGCTGTTAGTGGCTTTGTGGATTTGTGGTTTCAGGTGTATGCGTTCGAATTTCGTGTGTTTGAGGTATAATTTTTGTGGGTTTCAGGTTCGTGGGTTTGAGGTTTGTGGGTTTGAGGTTTGTGGGTTTACCGTTTGTGGGTTTGCCCATTGTGGTTTTTAGGTTTATGTGTGTGAGGTTTGTGGGTTTTGGGTTTTAGGTTTATGGGTTTATGAGTTTGAGGTTCGTAGGCTTATGGGCTTGGGGGTCTTATGTTTGTGGATTTGAGGTTTTGTGCGTTTAAGGTTTATTTCTTGCGGG